>PVJO010007034.1:0-50153 GCA_004026905.1 Hystrix cristata | reverse complement strand
TCATTAGGGTGGAGTCCCATGATCAAATTTTGGTGGCTTTATAGGGAGGGAGAGAGACCATATGGACATATGATGATGTGATACAGTGCAGGAGACTCTGTATCTCTAGACTCTGTACCTCCAGAATGAGGAGCCTCTTTTCTTCATTAAAAAAAAACCTCTTTTCTTTATACAAACCTCTTTTCTTTATAAAGTAGGCTGCCTTGGGTATTTCATTACAGTAAGAAAAAGCAGACTTGAATAATATAACTCCCAAAACCTATATTGAGAGACCCACACTAGTCCACTTTACTTGTTTCTGGTTCTCAGTTTCTTCACCTTTTAAGTGGGAAGAATGTCAGGGCTTGAGTCATGTTGAGGATAAACAGAAGTTAGACACCATGTGGTTTACCATGTTGTAAACCCTCAATAAATGTTAGCCCTGGTGATTAGCCTTCCCTCGTTGCCTGTAGAAAGACATGAGTTTCAGTCTCAGGAATAAGTGTCAAATTCTAATTTCACAGTGATGGTCTGAACATTGGACATGGAAATCCTACTTGGTTGTGCATCTAGGTTACAGGCCCACCCATGCTGTCTCCAATGCTGAGTGACCACCAACAGGAGCTCTGGGCTACCAGTACCCCATCTCTTCAGGCTCTCCCAAGGGCCACGTGAAACTGGGGTTCAGAGAGGGAGCCAAGGAAGGGTGGAAGCAACAGGAAGACAGATTTCACCTCCATATAAGGAAGGGCTTGCTAACAGGCAGAGCTGCCCAGAAATGGAAGGAGTGAGCCGCAATGGGTGGTGGTGAGCAGCCTGAGACTAAAGGCGTGTAAGCAGAAGAGGGTGGCATCAGCGGGCACTGGGACTCTCCACAGCAGTGGACCACTGGCAACTCTGGTCCTGTGACTTGACCAAGGCCAGGTGAGCAGGAATGGAATTCCAGAAGGTCAGAGTCAGGAGTCAGAGCAAGGTATTGCTGCACTACATCCCCACATGAAAGCAGGGGTCAGGAATCAGAGGCCAACCCCACTCCCAGACCACAGAGTATTAATTTTTTTAGTGACAAATATCTAGTTTTAGTTTTTTAAAAGGTGGAAAGTACACAAAAGTAGAAAAAAAGCCTCATGTCCCCTACCTCCTTTGATAACTGCTGCCAGTACTTCCTTGTAACCTCTTCTGTGTGCCTTAATTTTGGTTAGAAATCCTGATAGGCCTTACTTATTTTTTATTGAGATATAATCTACATACTATAAAATTCACTCTTTAGGGCCTGGGGATATGGCTCAGTGGTACGTTGTATGTTTAGCATGTATGAGACGCTAGGTTTGATCCCCAACACCACACACACAAAAAGATCACCCTTTAAAGTGGGCATTTCAGTAGTTTTGGGTACACCCACAGAGTTGTACAACTAATACCACTATCTGACTTTGGAATATATTTATCCCTCCCCACTAGCAGTCACACCCTGACCCTGGCCCCTGGCAACTATTTACCTTCTTTCCTTTCCTAAGAATGTACCTGCTCTAGACGTCTCATGTGAGTGGAACCACAGGTTCTGTGGTCTTTCACACCTCATCCTGGTGTATTTTGTTTTTGTTTTTGCTTTTCTTTCAGGGGGATCTCGGGATCGAACTCAGGGCCTTGTGCTTGCTAGGCAAGCACTGTACCACTTGAGCTAAATTTCCAACCCCGCTGGTGTATTTTTAATGTACAATTTTCAAACCCTACCTTCACTTAGTATTACATATGGTCACCATTTCCAAGTTGGTACCAGATCTTATAATCAAGTTCATGTTTAATATTTACACACCATAGGAGTTGTTTCTTTTTGTATTAGAGATTGAACCCAGGGCCTTTTAAATTATTATTATTTTAAATTTTGAGATGGTCCTGTCTAAGTCACTAAGTTATCCAGGCTGGGTTCAAAATGTGATCCTCGGGCTGGGGATTTAGTTCAGTGGTTAGAGTGCTTGCCTAGCAAACACAAGGCCCTGAGTTCAATCCCCAGTACCAAAAACAAAAAAACCAAAACAAAATGTGATCCTCATGCCTCAGCCTCCCACAGTGCTCAGATTACAGGCCTGTGCCACCACGCTTGACTACCACAGGGATTTTGACCACAGTTTTCTCAACTCTCTGGTCACCACTGCCTTGTTCAGGCCCCATTATTGCTTGCCAAACCAGAGCAGTGGCCTCCTTCCTGTCCTCATCCTTGCCCCCTTCAACCCTTACAACTGCCAGATGAAGCCTATTAAAGAAAAGTCAAATCTCATCTCTCCCTTCCTCAGAACCCTCTTTGGCTTCCATCTCACATTATACTTAGAACCAAACTTACACTACAGCCTACAATCCCCTACACCATCTGACTTCTGTTACCTTTGACTTCATCTCCTCTCTTACTCCCTCTCCCCTCTGCTCCAGCCACCCTGGCCTCCTGTGATTCCTCAAACACACCAAGCGTGGCCCCACCCCACAGCCTTTGCACTGGCTGTTCTTGCTACCTGGAACATGCTTCCAGCATCTGCCCAGCATCCCAGCCTCTATTCTTGTGGGCCTGCTTTCTTTTTCTCATAATACTTATTGCCCACTACATCTGTCTGTTCACCGACTTCCTCCCCATTAAAATGGCAGCTCAGTGGCATGTTCTTATTCACTATGTATCCCCAGCACCTAGCATAGAGCTGCAGCTCTGTGACTGTTTGGGCTGTTTCCAATAAAATAAGCAATGTAAAAGAAGCAAATGTAAAACCCAAGTGCCCTATAGAGCATGTTATACACTGGTGGCCCTCTGTCTGTGGGCACGTGCAGTGTAATCACACTATGCCTTTTGTTGACTGAGCTGGCATTTTCAAATCAGGAGACATCACATACAAATCCAGATTCCTGCTGCTGTAGAAAATGCAGCTCTGATCATGTGGGGCTGCAGGCCCACGTGACCACCATCGGCTAGGCCCATGGGCACAGGGCTTTGCCACCCACAGGCTGGGGAGGTAAATGCTGGTCTCCTCTCAGAGACACCTACAGTGTGGTACCCAGGAGGATGGCTTTTTCTGGGGAGACCCAAGGCCTCACCTACTGCAGCTGTCTAACATGGGGTCCCGAGTTCTGCCCTTTATTCCCCTACAGGGCCCTTCCCAGGCACACCAAGCTCTACGATAGCCTATGCAGCTGCCAGCTCCTGTGCCTGGTCTCTACTTCATCCTATGTCTTCTGAGGGTCTCACCTCACCCCTGGGGGCCCACTGAAGCACCCCATCATTTTATCTGTGCCCTATGTGAACTGCTCCGTCTGGCTGTGAGCTGGGGGTGGCAAGGGAGGGTCTTGGGCAGTGCTCAGCCAGCATGCGGCAGGCCCTTGGCCATGTTTGTGAATGAGATGCACCCACTGGAGACTGGGAGGAGCTGATAGTCTGGTCTGGGTGACATTTGGTGCCACCATCGGCTTGTTAGGTCACTCACTGTGTGCCAGGGGCCTGGGGACACAGAGATGTAAAACCCAGGGAAGCTGGCTGTGGTGGGGTGGGATTGGGGGTGGGAGCGGCAGCCAGGCCAGCCCTGTTGCTGCAGCTGGGCCTGTGTGTGTTTTCGACAGAAAGCAGGACTCCATAATGGCCATGTCTAGAGCCCTCCCAAGGCCTCAGTCTCCCCACCTGTGTGCAGGGTTCCCCCAGTTATGGGCCTCTCAGGCCCTGCAGCCCAGCCCTGCCTCCCCACTTTTCCGGGTACTGCAGCCCTGCCTTCCCATCCATCAGGATTTTGCTGCATTCCTGTGAGTCATTCTCCAAACAAACCGTGCGAGGGAGAGAAGGGAGCAGGGGAGGGGGAGGAGAGGCTGCGAAGCAAACCTGGCCCTACCTCCTCCTTTCTGCCTGCCCCCAGGGTCCCCTCCTATGCACACATGGGGCCCCCAGGAAAGTTCTGGGGTACAAGGGCAGTGAACCTGTGCCATGGGCTTGCTGTGTAACCTTGGACAAGACTCTTTCCTTTTTTGGGCCTCTGGAAAAAATGACCCTGAAGGTCCATTCTTACATGATCCATGGTGGCTCTATCTTTCTCAAATGAGGTAGAGTGTTACTCTGGTGCCTCCAAAGCAATCTCTGCCCACTTCCTTGCCTCAGTTTCCCTACCTCTACAATGAGGAGAGGGCAAGTTCTTGGTAGGCAAAAGGCATACATGTGCTAGGTGCTGCTGGATGTGGACAGTCCAGCAGCCCCAGGGACCAAGGCACAGACAGCCACCTATGTCAACCACAGGGCAGGGGTCAGCCAGTGGCCCTCCTGCCAGGAGTCCTGTTAGTGACCACTGAGCAGCAGCCTAAATGCTACCCCGGCGGTCTCTAGCTCACAGGCCAGAGGTGGGGAGGCAGGGATGAGGCACTGCTGAAACATACTGCTCCTCGTGGCACGGTGGGCAGCTCCCCTCCACAGGGTTGTGCGTCCATGCGAGACTGCGCATGTGTGCTTGAGGACAGGATGCCCAGCCCCCTGGGAGTCTGTGGTCACATGGCTTACATCCTGATGTGAGCTGAGCAATGTGTGTTTGCAGGACAACATGTGTTGGCATGGGAGCAGCCCCTCTCCCTCCAACACTCCTTTTTATGGCTCTTTCTCGGTGAAAAGCTGGCTTCTGAGTCACATGGCTGAGATGACACTTCTAACAGGGTGTGCACCAAGTACACATGCGGCCTGGGATGCGTGTGCTCAACGGCGTCAGAGCCCCATGTGCGTGGATGTGCTGCAAGGCTGAGGTTAGGCAGACAGAGTGTGTGTGACAGATCTTGGGGGTGTGAGGAGATGCATGTCTATGAACAAACCGCGATCGAGTGGCAGGTGTGTGGGGAGTGGTAGGCGTGTGGGGCGTGTCCCCATGGACATAAGTGTGGGTGTGTCTGCACTGCCAAATGAGCTGGCAAGAAAGCCCATATGTGGGATTTGGGCAGGAGGGTTTCCTTCTTGAAGCGCCAGTCTTGGGCTGCTCCTTCTGAGCTGTAACTCTCTCCTGCTCCAAGGAGAACAGAAGCCAAGACCCCAGGAGTGGCACCCAGTTGCTGGTAGGGTACTTAAACTTTTCTGTGGGTCCCTTAACGTTCCAGCTAAGCCTTAGGCCTTTGACAGGCAAATGCCCAACACACAGCACTTTGGACTTGGTTGGGGTTTGTGGATCCTGAGCAGAAGGGCCCCACTTCCCCAATGTCCAGTGGCTCCTGGGGCCTGGAGGCAGGAGCTCAGGGCCAGCATAAGAATGGGGGACTGGAAGGGCCTAGTGGGGAAGGAAACAGATGGTGGGGAATAGTGAGGGAGTCCCTGTGGGCTTCTCAGGCTGGGACTAGGAGACGGTCACTTTTCCAGGTGCTGAACAGTGGTCACCAAGGCAGAAAGCCAGGAGGGGGGCAGGCAAGGGCCCTGAGATAGGTGAGTGGAGAAGGGCATTTTGGATTGTGAAGGGGAGAGCAGAGCAGAGAGGTCAAGAGGAGCCAGCCATCGCCTGCCCTGAAACACAGTACAATGGCAGGCTCAGGGCCTGGTCAGCTCCGGCACTGCCTTGGCCTTGACTTTGAGTCTTGCCTGCTTCCCAGGGACATGGAAGTCATCACCTCCTCAGGGCTATCAGCTGGGCATCCACACATAGGCCCTGCATCTGAGGTTGCCATTGTTTCAGTGGTGGTCCTTGATGGCTGCAGACCCTGGGGGAAGAACCCCAGGCCTGAAGCAAGGAGTGGGCTCCCTCCCTGTGTTCTCTGGGCCACAGTCTTCCTGACTGTAAAATGGAAAGGGGTGGGGCTGGAGAGACTGGGTACGCTCCTCACTTCTTGCAGACAGTGAGTGGGGCAGTCTGGTCCACTGCCTCTGAGGGCCCCCAAGGACTTTAGGCAGCTCTTTTGATTTTGGGGTTTTTTTGTTTTTTTGGTTTTTTTTAGTACTGGGGATTGAACTCAGGGCCTTGTGCTTGCTAGGCAAGCATTCTAACTACTGAGCTAAATCCCTAGCCCCAGGCCACTCTTTTGACAGGGGGTCAGCAGGCTCTCAGAGAGCTCTAGGACAAAATGCTCCCACTGTGCTTGGATGAGAGATGGCTGGGGGCCCTGATCACAGGGTTCACTCCAAGCCTGGCAGCTGGACAGCTAGAATGTGCTGGCGTTTCCAGAAGACAGACTTCAGGATTTGTGCAGAGAGAGAGGAAGGGCTGTGTTGCTAGCGGTGCCCAGGACGGAACAGGGACCCTGGCCTCCCGACTCCAAGGCCACTGTTCTGTGCCCCTCAGCTTGTGGGGTATCCCTCTGTTGTCGGCAGGAGAGTATGAGTAGAAGGGGCACCACTGAGGGACAGGCACACAGAGCATCTCTAAATCTCAGACATGATAAAGAAGCCACCAGGAAGGAGTCCTAGGAAAAAGACAAAGAGGGCCAAGAAAGTGACCACCCATGCTGAGTCAAGACCCAGTCCTGGGAATTCTAAGCCTTTGTAATTCCACAGTCCCGGCCTCCCTGAGAGAGCAGCCCAGAGGAGGGACAGGAGGGTACAAAGGCAGTCCCCATGGATGCCATCTGGGGTATGGGCACTAGTGTTATTTGAGCAGAAGCAACCAGCTTCCCAGAGCTTAGTGGGTCTCCCCTTGAGGAGGGCCTGGTTCCAGCCCTGCTGCCATCTCAAGGTCCACATACACCTCAAAGGACCCAGAGGAACAGGCTGGGAGCCATGTTCCTCTGGGAACATGGGAGAAGGGCACAGGAAGGGACACACAAGGAAGACAGGGGTGGGCCTGAGAAGGCCAGGATGCCCAACCCCCATTTCATGCAGACAGAGGGTGGGCTGCCTGCCTGTGTGGCTGTGGCTGCAGCTTCTAAGCCCCCACACCCACCCTGAGACTCCAGGAACCTTCTGCTCTCCAAGCTGTGTCTGGCCTGCTCCAGTCCTCAGGGACTGTGAGCTCCCAAGCCAGCTCAGGGCTGCCTCTGCTGAGCCTCTAGCAGCCCCACCTCACTCAAAAGTGAAAACTCAAGGCCTCCTGAGAATAGTTTCCCCTCTCTCACTGCTCTCCAGCCACACTGACCGGCTCATAGTTCTGGCAACCCAGGAGCCGCATATTCCTGGGGCCTTTGCACTTCCACTAGACATGCACCATGCTCATCTGCCTGCCTCAAGTCCTGGCCTACCTTTACCTTCTCAGTGAGACCTTTCCTGACTCCCCAGTTACAAACTGCAAATGTTGGCTCCACTCCTGAGCCCCTTCTCAGCTTACTTGTTGCCTTTCTGGTATCTCCACAATGCACTCAGCACGTTCACCATCTACCAGGTGTCTCTCCCCTAGAGCAGGAGATCCCAGGCCAGAAGCCACTGTCTGCTCTTCTGCAGCAACTAAGCCTTTTAGCTCACAGTAGGGCCCCACAGCAGTGTCAAATGAATGAATAAAACATTCCTGCTATACAGCAGGAAAACCTCCATCCCAATGGTGGAGTCTTTAAAAATTTCCCCTGTGGGAACTTCAATTCTTTTTTCTCCCGAGACAATGCAAGAAAGAGCTATGTGCCCTCCTCCCACACAGTCTCCCAGTCAGTGGTGAGGGCACGGACAGGAGATGCGGCTCTCATCCCTCCAATGCCCAGACTGTTTCCTGGACATCTCCCTGGTCGCTGCTCAGGCACCTCAGCACCCGACTGTACTGGCCCCCAACCTCCCCAGCTGTAACACAGGGCTTCTCCTAGGCTTGCCCAGCCGCTGCCCACGAGGACCCCAGCCCAGCCTACTTGGCCTTCCTCACTCTGACTGCACGCTGTGCATCCTACCTGTGCACACCATCCTGTCATTTACCCTGCAGCACTGGTGCCCCGTGACCCATGAGCCAAAGGCCTGGCTGTCACCTAGCCCTATTCCTGCTGGCCAGGCCCAAATGTCCATTGTCTTTTGTCACCTCAAGCCCTTTCCTCAAGCAGAGCCCGTTCCCCAAATGCTCTTTCCTTCCTCTGCCTGCTCTGCAAGTCTGATGCCCACATACCCTCAGTGTCCCACAGGGAACGGGTCCCCATACCTCGTCCTGTGCTGCTGCTCCGCAGCGTGCTCTCCATCTCCCTGCAGGCCCGTGGCCCCCCTTGGGGCCTATAAGACAGGTGCTCAACAGGTACTTTTTTAAAGAACAAATGATAGAAACAAATTAGTGAGCAGGTGAACAAATGAGTTGGACAACTGTAGAAATAAATCCGTGATAAAGTTCTAGTCTTCTGCAGCTTGCTGCTCTGTCATATAGACCCCTGGTAGGGATAAGGTCTGAGGGAAGAGGAGGAGGAGGAGGAGGACAAACAAGAAGGAGCAAGAGGAAGATGTGTCAGTCAGGATGGGCTATGCTGTGCTACTGTAATAAATTCCCCAAATCCCAAGAGCTCAGAACAACACAAGTTGCTTTCTTGTTCTTTTTTTTTTTTGGTTTTTGAGACAGGATCTTGCTATGTAGTTTAGGCTGACCTTGAACTCATGCAATCCTCCTGCCTCTGCATCCCAAGTGCTGGGATTACACCTGGCTACTTTCTTGTTCTTACAACACATCCATTGAAGTGAGCAAGAGGCTCCTCACTGAGCAGTCCTCACCATGACCTCGGGCTGCCTGAGGAAAGAGAGTTCTGGGGAATTGCACCCTAACTGTGACTTGCTGTGGCCTAGCAGGGACGCGTGCCACTTCTGCTCACACCACACTGGCCAGAACTGGTACGTGATTCCACCCGAGTACAAGACCACCAGGGAGGACAATCCTACTTTGGGCTAGGGAGCGTGAGGACCTGCAATCTTGAGCAAATAGCTCTAAGGACATCTCAAATAACACCAACGACAATATGTGTAGCAGAGGCCATTTATTCGGTGTTTCCTATCCCCTAGGTGCTGGAATGAGGACCTGAAGTGAGAGTTTCATTTAATGCTCATAGTAATATTGAAGACAGACCAGTAATGCCCCCGTTTTCCAGATGAGACAGCTGAAGGCCCAGACAGTGTACAGACCTGCCAAGGTTACACAGTTTGTAAGAGATTGTTCAAAAGCCAGGTATGGCGATGCACACCTGTAATCCCAGCACTCAGGGGACTGAGGCAGGAGGACTGCTGTGAGTTTGAGGCCAGCCTGGGCTACACAGTGAGTTCAAGACCAGCCTGAACTACATAGCAAGACCCTGTCTCAAAAGAAAAACAGAGAAAAAAAAAGTTGAGATGGGAACTAATATCTGTGTGAATATAGGCCAGTAATGGCAAAACTTTTAGAGACCAAGTGCCCAAACTGCACACAAAACCCAATTATTTATCACAAAGTACCAACACTGCAATTAAACTGGAATAATATCGAGGTTTCAGTTTAGAAAAAACAACCGTTGCCGGGCATGGTGGTGCACACCCATAATCCCAGCATTTGGGAGGCTGAGGCAGAAGGATCACTGTGAGTTTGAGGCCAACCTAAGGCCAGCCTGAACTACCAGGGATAGTAAGGCCAGTTCCAGGGCCAAGGTCACATCATGGGGATGTACAGGGCCAGTGCTACCTACCACTGCTTGAGTATCTTCAACTGCCTCAACAGCACTGGGTCCCCTGGGGCAGCCTTGCCTAAGCCAGGCCCTTCAGAAGAGGATCGTTAGGGGTACACCACTGTCCCGAAAGGCAGCCAAGGCAAGGACACAGCAGTCCACTGAGGTAGGTCCCCAGGCCCTGGCCTTCAAGCTGGCCATGCTCTGAGGAGCTGGGCTGGCTAGCACATGGCAGCTCTCTGGCTCTAGGGAGAACCCCACGGAGGAGGCCAGAAAGGCATGAAGCAGGGTGGGCCTCTATGCCAAGATTCCACAGCCAGGCCTTGCAAAAACAAGGCCCTTGGGCCTTCTGAGAAGCCACATTTGGGGGTGGGGAGTCCCTGTAGGGAAAGGTATAGAACGATAATAACAACAAAGGTTTCAGTGGAGTCTAAAAGCAGACTCGGTTCTGTGAACTTAACCTCCTTGAGCCTTAGTTTTCTCATTTGTAAAAGGGAGATGTGATCAATGCCCTATCTGTCTTCAGTATACATAGTATGGGTTCAACAAATGTTGCAGTCATTAGGATCTTTACTGGTGTATTTCTTAGCCACTGACCCGCCCCTCCCACCCCTCACCCCTGCCCTATCCCATGCCTGAGGTTTAGAGCCATGACCTTACAGCTCTCCTGAGCTACAGCTGGGCCTACTGCACTAAGGTCATGGGGAAGACCCTTGCTTCAGCTGCTCTAAGAATGCACGAGACGGTCTCTCCTGTGTGTCTGGGGGCCTGATCAGAGTAGCCCCCACCCCACAGCCATGCCCCTCAGCTGGCATCTACTCCCTGCAAGTGTGAATTGCCCTCTGTGTGGCCACCCACCTTGGCTTGGCCTGTAAGGTCAGCCATCCTCCAGAGGTGGGCCCCCTTCTGCCTGGGAGCCTCAAGTCCCCAAATTCTCTAACATCTATGCTCAACTCCTGGGGAGAAAAGAGGAGGAAATATAAGAGCTGTCCTACCACTTCTGAGCCCTCTGTACTGCCCACCACCCGACTTGGCCAGTCTACAAGCATTTATTGAGCACCTGCTACGTGCAAAGCACTGGGCTCACCTCTGTGAGAGAGATCGAGTTGAAAGGACACAGCTCACCTCTAGAGAGACCATAGTCCAGTAGAAACTCACCATGTGTGACTGATGCATTACAGCTCCATGGCTACAAACACAGGTTTTGAAGTTGCCCAAGCCTGTTTGAAGACCAATCCTGCCACCTGCCGGGTGAATCTCTCTGGACATACCACTTCTCCCCCACTAGCCTCAGTGTCTATCTGCAAAAGGAGATGTTTACAGGCTCTACCTCATGGACGGTGACAAGCTCCTGGGAACCAGGAGCCTCTTGCAGAGCCTGGCATGGAGTAGCTGCCAAACCCATGTGAGCTGCATCAGTTGCCTTGACTGGGGCAAGGGCAGAGCTCAAGGTGTGCTGTGGGTAGGGACCTCCCTCCAGGTTTCTGCCACCTCATTAATCAGGGCGGACTGTCTGCCTGGCTGTGATGCCACCTGATGCTCCTGGCAGCCTGCCCATTCACCACCATTTTGTGTGCAAGGACATCTGAGGACGAGGATGGGGTGGGGGCACGGAACCGGGGGAAAGCATGCTAACTTCTCTCTGAAGGCCAGGCATATTGGGACTCAAGTCAACCAGAACACACCCACTCAGTAGGGTCCGCTGCTCCTGAGAACACATAGGGTCATCGCTCACACTTCTCTGCACACAGTAGGTCCACAAAAAACATCTGAGGCTTGTGCTGGGGTGGGAAACAAGGGTGAATTTAGGCTCTGTCCTGAGATGAGGTAAGTAGCCTGAACCTGCTTGCCATCTGAGGGGCCTGAAACTGGCCTTCTTGACAATAGGGAACCCCTGAAGGTTGCTGGGCAGCACAGGACCTCCACCATCTTTGCAGCCTATACATCTCCCATCAAGTGAGCTCTCTACCCCCATATAAACTAGGATTCTGTCCCAGCCAGGCCCTTGCTCCAGCCACTTCCCCACCTGTCATGTTGCTCTCTCTGGTTAGCTACACTTATCTCTCCTGCCAGGGGAAGCTTAGAAGTCCCTAGACTTTCCTAGTCTGTGCCCAAAGCTAGTTCTCTTCTTCATCTACACCAATTTTTTTTTTTAACATGAGAGTGTAAGTATTCCCTTCTGAGCTGCCTCCTAAGACTGGAGTACTCCCAGGGCAGAAGCTCAGTCTGGCCCCCAACATCACCAGACACAGGTAGGGAAGGGGTTGGGCATCCCAGTGGGTGCTGTGTTATCCTAGTTCTGGCTCTGAGATGGTACAGAAGGACAGGATGGGACTAGAAAGGGCAGGAAAGAGGTGCTGGGGCAGGGGCACAGAGGAGGTAGGAGGAATCTGCAGAAGCAGTTTACCTAGGCCCTCTGCCCTTTCTTTCCTTCTGGAAGAGAAGAAATAAGGGAATGATGGGGAGAAAGAGAGATGCAGGGTTCCCAGGCCTAGGGCTCCTCCAAGGCAGGCCCCACAGAGAACCCCACTAGGCCTCATGTTTCCTGGAAGGCCCCATCACGCCCTAGGGCCCCCAAGCTGGCAGCACCGCAGTCCCCAATCCCAGTGCCCATGGGGAGCAGGCGGGGGATGCAGAGACCAGACAGTGAGACAAAACTGTTTTGGTGACCTCAATCCAGGGATGGGGCATACCCAGACAACTTTCAGCCTAGGCTCCCTGCCCCAGTAGAAGGCCCTGACCAATCAGGGTGGACATGGGCTCATCTTGTTAGAGGGGCAGAGGTAGGTTTCAAGGAGAATGAGGGAGAAGGGGCCTTTGTTACCCGCATTAGGAACAGCTTCTGGATTCAAGAAAGGTAAGGCACAGTCAGGCCTAGGGGCCTCTGCAGGTTAGTGCACAGTGGAGGGTGTTTGGCACATAGTGTGCAATCACCATTATTGTTATGCAGAGCAGCCTTGAGTGCCAAGGCAAAGACAGCCCGTGGCAGGAGAGAGCACTAAGGCGGGGGTGAGGGAGTGCGGTGGGGTGGGGATCCCGGAGGCAGTGGCCACGCGGTCCTAGGCAGCAGAACATCGAGGCTCGAGGTAGTGCAGGTCTGCACCCAGACAGGGCGATAAATGGACCTGCCATGCCGGCCTCTCCCGCCCTTGCTGCCCCCAGAGGACGAGCAGGGCTAGCTGTGCCCTCGCGCTGGAGGCCCGGCCTCATGTCATTTTCCAGGTAATTAAGGCCAGGCGGGCGGGCACACAGCTGCTTCCGTGCCCTGGCCGCGCCTCCGGCCTGGGCAGGTGCAATTAAACCCGTGCGTTCGCGGCCATTAAGCATTAATGCAGCTCATTAGCATAAGAAGGCTCTTTGGTGGCAGCAGCCCGGTGGGGTAGATAGAGTGAGCGCTGAGCCCCGAGCGCCGCGCCGAGGGGCAGCCTGAGCAGGCAGGCCCTGAGCTAGAGCTGGAGCTTCCCGAGGTCAGGCTGGGGAGCCAGGAGTGGACTGGGACTTGATTCAGGGAGGGAAGCCCCTCCCCAGAATAGGACTCCCTGGGGCGAGCAGGAAGGCCCACCCAGAGGCCAAAGTGCTTGCCCAAACTGAGGTGCCCTGAGACACACAGGATCCCTGGCCCAGGCAGAAGCCTCCAGGTGGCTCATACAACACTGGTAATAGCTAAACAAGGGCAGCCTAAGCCTAGGCCAGTTCTAAACACGTACCATAAATTCTCTTATTTAGTCAGCTGTGGTGGTGCAGGCCTGTAATCTCAGCACTTAGGAGGCTGAGGCAGGAGGATGCCCTGAGTTTGAGGCCAGCCTGGGCTACACAGTGAGTTCAAGGCCAGCCTGAATTACATAGTGAGACACTGCCTAAAAAAAACCAAAAAAATTTTAAGATTAAAATTAAATAAATTCTCTCATTTAATTCCCCAAGAATGAAAGCTAGTGGGTGCTCTTTTCATCCCATCACACAAAGTCTCAGGGCTGATGAAAAGCCACCTGGGTCTGGGCTCATAGCCAGGAAGCCAACACTACCATGTGTGATATGGCCAAGAGGGCACCCAAGGGATGGGTGAGGACTGTAGCCAAGTGGTGCGCTGGGCATCTTACCCAGCAGACTGCAGCCAGCTCCACCAACCATGGCCTGAGGGAAGTGGGCTATAGGAATCCATACCAAATCAGTACCAAAAACTGGAAACTGGAGGTGAACTTCAAGGATTACTCACTGGCAATCAACAGATTCCCCACCCCCCAAACAGTGGGGGTTAGTGGGGGTACTCAAAGTAATCTGAAGACTGGATGTGGCAAGAGGACAGCCAAAACATACCACAGGACCTACTAATTCACAGGTGTTTAAAAATCACTAGTTCAGTGAGTGAACATTTGAATGCAGGAATAAATGTCTCTCTAGGCAACTATGGGGGAAATAAGGACCAATCCGATTTCCTGTTTCAGGCTTTCTTTGGCCCAAGGGGGTGGCTCTGGGAGAGCAAAAGGGCTAAGAGGAAATGGCAGGTGGGGCCTAAGGCAGCTGTGCTGTGCTGTGCTGTGCCGTGGCTCCAGGCGTCCCCTGGGGCAGTGCCTCGAGCATTCCAAAGTCAAGGTTGCTGCCAACAGATATTTTGAAGGCCCTGGCGGGGAGGGCATCACAGAGCACTGGAAAAGAAGAAACACTGCCTGAGTGCTGATGGGGCTGGAGGGAAACTGCTGGCCATAAGGAGTCCAGAGAAGGTAGATAGTTGCCTACGGGCACACAGCAAGAATCAGGATGCCTGATTCCTTCATTTTGGGTTGGGTGAGCCTTTATCTTTGCCCAGATCAGCTCTAGCCTAGGCCCAGGGCTCCCTGTCTCCACTGGAGAAGCTCCGTATCCTTTATGGCCTCATGTTGGCTTATGATCAACATGTACTCCCATACATGAACACACAGTGACTCAGAGAACTAGGCTCTTCAATCAATGCCTTTTCCCCCTTAACTACACCTCCTCGAGACAAGGATTCTAAGGCTGGGCATAGTGAGGCAGGAGGATCACTGCGAGTTGGAGGCCAGCTTGGACTACATGGTGAGTTCAAGGCTAGCCTGGACTACATAGTGAGACCCTGTCTCAAAAAAAACAAAAAAAAACAGGGATTCTATCCATCCAGATCATGGCTAATTTCAGCATCTGGCACACAGTAGACCTGTAAACATAGATGTCCACCAGACTGACATATTACTACTACAGAGTCACAGTGCCAAAAAAATTCATGCCTGGAGTGGGCTTTCCTCCCTCCTGAAGCCCCCTGCCCTCTCACAGATGGCCCAGGAGCCTTGATAGCTCCATAGCTAAGCTGCCCTGGGGTTGCAGGCAGGGAGGGGGTGGCTAGCTGCCCCTTTTCACCAAAGGGCCACCTGCTCCTGAGCTGCCCAGTGGTCTGCAAAGGTATGGGGGTGAGGGCTAGAAGTAGAGTGAATGCCCAAACTGCAACTCAAAACCCACTTATTTATCACAAAGTGCTAACACTGAAATTAAATCTGAATGCTCAGCTGCTGGGCAATGCTGGGGTGACTTGGCTTCTGCGCCAACAGATGGATCTGCAGGCCCACTGAGGTGTGAGTGACATAGATTTGCCACCACTGCACTAGCTACTAAAGGGAGGAGATAAGGCTGCTACAAGACTGCCTGCCACCACCCCAGCCCCTGGGCCTCCTCTGGGACAGGGAACCTCCCAAATATAGAGCCAACCCTTCCCCTGGGACTTGGGGCCCAAGAGCAGGGATTTTTCCATCACTCCTTGCTCTTCTTGAGTCCTGCTTAGATTCCTTTTGGTGACAAATCCCAACCTTGCCTGTGCCTTGGCCATTGTCGTCCTGCTCGTCTGGCCTGAAGCTCCTATGTGAGGAGCCAAAGACAGATGAAGGACACAGAGGGGTGCTGGCTGCCCCAGAATGAGCACCGGAGTGGGAGCCATGCTCTGCATTAGGGACCTGGCTTGGTCACTAACAGGCTGTGTGCCATCCAGACCTCAGTCTCTCCATCTGTGAAATGTGGGCCTGGACTACCTTGACCCTCAAGTTCCCTCTAGCCTCTGAGCCACAGGGCAGGAAGACCCAGTTCTGCTGGACAGAAGGAATTGTCGATGTCCCTTCAGTCCCCAAAGCAGCCCTTCCTGGACCTGAGGTCAAGGCACACTGGGTCAGAGGGCCACGGTTTGCCAGTACCTCATTCCTCCCTGCGCCCTCAAAGGGCAACTCAGCCAGTGGCCACTGCCTGCCATTGATAAAAAGCAAATAGGAGGCTGGGGGGTGTGACTTAGTGGTAAAGCACTTGCCTAGCATGTAGGAGGCCCTGGGTTCCATCCTGGTAGCATCTTCCTCCATTTGCAGAGGAACCAGGCCTCACCCAGCAAGACATACATATACACAAACACATATGGATATTCAGAAACATGTACCACAAACCACACAGACACACACAACTCTCTCTCTCTCAACATGCCAACATAGAAAACCTCAAACACATGTCTCTGACTGCAACAACCATACAACCACCCTCCACATATATCCCACCAAAAACTGACACAGACACATCATATTTACAGTCCCCCAAGCAAACCAACACACACTGACACACACTCATCTCGTCACTTGGGAAGTTCCATACACAGGCAGTGCCCAGCCCACAAGAGCAAATCCAGATAAATAAACCATACTCAGAGTATCAATCTGGGCCCCAACCTGGCTGTCTCCTTAAGACAGGTAAAGTGAAAAGAGTCTTAAATTTAGATAAGTGAGTAAATCTGTTAAGAGAATATAATTTTTAGAGATACTGGCTGCAGGCTGACAACATACTCCCCTCTCATCTTTTCACTTCTGAGAGCACACGGTGGTGCTGGCATATGGTGACTAGGCATTGCAAGGTGTGTCTGATGCCACACCCAGGACCCCTGTGCTAGAAATAGGGACTTTTCCACCTACTAAATTCAGCTACTATTCAAAACACAGGGCCCTGCATTCTCTTGTCTCTTTGACACCCTCTCCCACCCCACCCCCCTTGCTCTGGGTATTTTTTAAATGCCAATCCATCTCTGGCAACTGATTTTTCCAAGGCCTGTTTCACACAGGGCTTGAACGTGTTAGAACTGAATTGCTCGGGAAAGGGGAAGAAAAGGAAGGCCCAGCAACAGCGAGGGTGGTGGCAAGAACAGCTTGTACTAGGCCTGGGGAGCAGTGAGGCAGAGGGACACTGCACATGATGCCAGCCTCTATGCCTCTAGCAAGGAGCTGAGGAGCCAGGACAGCAGAAGGTGAATCACAGGGCCAACAAGGGGCCTGGGTCTGAGAGCGGATGGCTTGAGCAGATCTTGATAAAGCTAATGTCTGAGACCCCCCTGAACCCTTGCACTTCTGAGCCAGATGATTGCCCTGTGCCTCAGCTCAGATCTCAGCTGAGGGCCATGAGTCTTCCAGGTCCCTGTGCAAACAAGGTGGCTTCCTGAGCCCCTCAACAAACAGGTCTCTTAGCCCAAGACACTTGCTAGGGGTTAGTGGCAATGGGGAAGCACTCCTTTGGGGTCTGCATGTAGAAAGGATGAGGAAAGTTAGAAAGTGACCACCCAGTTCAATAATCACCCCTGAAATGTGACTTTTTAAAACTTCCCCAAGAACAGGGTTCCAACTCTCTCAAGCCTCCCACAAGCTGACAGGAACAAAGAAGCATGCTATATGGCATTAAGTGAGAAAAGTAGGATATGAAATAGTATACACAAGGAGTGATGGTGTACCTAAACAAACAAAACACAAAACACTAACCCTGGTGACGAGGGAGACCCTGTGGCTGCCTTTGGGGCCTGAAGGTATAGATAAGTTTTTTTCCTTTTAACTTGTCATATTTTCCAAAAGTTCCACAATTAGCCTTTTATAGTGAGGGGGAAAAAGCTATTAAAACACCAAGTGCCTTACCAAACAAAATATATAGCATGACTCCAGATTTTGTATTATACTTATCATAAATTGTTTATCATATTCACAGTAAATATGCTGAGAGTTGTTATTTCCTGGTGGTGGGATTATAGGAAATTTTTCCTTGTGTTTTTCTATTTTTATATTTTAAGAGACAGGGTCTCGGTATGTTGCTCAAGCTAGTCTAGAACTCCTTGGCTCAGGCGATTCTCCCACCTCAGCCTCCTGAGTAGCTAGAACTACAGACACCCACCACCTTGTTCTTCTATTGTAGGGCCTTCCCTACAATCAACGTATTAATAATCTGATGATCTTACTAAAAACAAAATGCTTAAGACTGGAAAGGCCTTCCTGATAGCAAGCCAGAGTCCATCCTCTTGGTGCTTGTACTCTGGGTAATGCCGAGAAAAGACAGCTGCTCAACAGAAACATAACCTTCCTGCCAAGACCCAAAGGCCGGCATTAAATTTAGCTGCCTACCCAGTACAGGTAGGAAGGACAGAGGTCAGCTGAGTCCATGTCTCTTAAGAGACTAGGGGAAGAAGTGGCCGAGGAATCAGCAGTTAGGGACTCAAGGCTCAAGAAAGCCTGAGGGAGACAGCAACGTTAGCAGGAGGGTTGGGCTGGGCTGGCAGTGAAGTTCCCGAAGGGGCTGCCCCCAGGGCAGGCGGGGTGCCCGGGCTCAGGAGGGAGGAATGTGCCTCCGGGCCAGGCAGCCTAGCGGCTGCCAACTAGAGGAGGCCGGCTGGGGCTGCAGAGCCCAAGCTGGAAAGGGGCGCGCTGTTCGCCCCTTCCTCCCTCCCTCTGGCCCTAGCAGAGGGAAGGGCCGAGCTGGAGGCCCGGAGGCTTAACTTTCAAAGGCTTTCCCGAAGGTGGGGAGTCCTGCCTTGCCACTATCCTGGCTTCTCGCAGCTACTTCCCGACGCCAACCCACAAAGGACCTCATTACGGTCCCCAAACATCCAGGGAAGAGGAGGGGACGCCAGAGAGGCACGTGCTCGGCCCTGCGGCCGCGTAAAACCAACCGCACCGCTGGGGCTAGAAGGCCTCCGCCTGCACTCCGCGTTCCGGGAAAAAGAACGGGCTCCGCCAGGGGGCGGGGCCTCGACGGCCCCACCCCGGCCGCGCGGAGCATGCCGGGCCAGCGCTGCCATGGCGACGCGAACGGCCCGCCCCCTCCGCGCCCCCCCCGGGGGGGGTAGCGGCGCCCCAAGGCTCCGGCCCCCTCCCAGCACTGCTAGCCAGAGCCGTCCGGGTGGGCGGCCGGGCGAGGAAACCCCGGGTGGCCAAGATAGTGGACGCCACGGGAGCGATGGGGAGGGCAGGAAGTGTGGGCGCTTGTCCTCCCGCCGCCCCCTCTCGAGGTCGGGGAGAGGAGAGGAAATGGCCCCGGAGGCGATCGCGGAGCTGCCCGCATGTTTTAACCCGACAGCTCCCGCCTCAGCCTTCCTGGAGGCACGGCCTCCCCAGCCTCCAGAGAGGTGGGCCGGGTGGGGGTTGCCCCCACCGAGATGCAGAATATGATACACAAGCCCAAAAGATGATTCTCCTACCCACTACATCTGCAGCAAGGCCCGTCTTCCTGGTTCTCTCCGTTCCCACAACCTAGTGCGCCTCCATCAGCTGAGGCGGGCAAATTGGCTCCCCAGGCCTGGGGCCTGAGAGGCTACCCTCAGCGTGGCTGGCTCTCCCATCGAAGCCCCAAAGAACTCCCCCACCCAGGGCTGAGTAGAAGTCCTTGCCCTCCCAAGAGAACCAGGGAGCCTGAACTCCCCAGGGAGATCCTGATTCCCTCATATATTTCCAGCACTACCGAGAAGCCACCCTGACTGGGCCCTGCCAGAGTCCTACATGTGAGTGACTCTGCCCAGATCAGGTGGGCAAACAAACCTAGATCTGTTGAAGGACCAAAGTGGCAAAGCTGAGACTTTGCCCCTGACCGCTGTGACGCCAGGCGCCTGTCGCACACAGTGGCACTCCCTGCTTCCTGGCCGCCCAGCCTGGGCCGGTCCAGCTGCCTATCTCTGGCCCAGAGCAATGGCCTGGCTTCCCATCCTCTCCTCTCCCCACCCCCTCCCGCCTACCACAGGCCTGGCTTCCCTTCTGAGCCGACAATCTGCAGCCACACAAAGCCCTGTTTGTTTGCTTTCTCTGCTGTTCCCTCTGGATCCGATGTCTTTCTCAGATACCTGCCGGCTGGGCTTCCTCTCCAAGCAGCCTCCCTAGCCAGCTGAGGGAAAGGAGGGGCAACCACTGCAAGCTCTGCCTCCTGGCCACTCCATCCTTTCTTGAATCCACCTCCCCAGTGCAAGCAGCTCCTAGCCCAGGTGGCCTGATCCACCACAATGGCGAAGAGCTCCTTCACTGTGTTTCAGAATGTAGGTGCCAGCTGGGTGGAGCAGCGGAGATGCCTGGGGCAGGGTGAGGGGAGGAGAAGCCCAGCCAGACTCCCTGATCCTTTTGTGAGAAAAGCTTGTTTTGTTTGTCAATCAGGAAGGCTGCCCTTGCCTTCCCAGCAACCCACAGGCTGCCAAGAGATAAGCAGATGAATGGGACCAGGAGGGCCCAGCTGCAGGGCTCTCTGCTCTTCCTCACTCTTTCTGGGGACTATGGGATGACGCTTGATAGGCTGTCCTGGGGGCCTCACTTGGTGGGAGGGCACCAATCTGGGCAGACACCTGGACAGGTCCCCTTGTGTGGTAGACACCCATTGAAGTGTCTCAGGAAGCCCCTGCACAGTCCATCTGAGATGAAGCAGAGCTTTCACAGGCAAAGAAAAATAAACACCCGCATTCCACACCACCTTCTCTACCTGCAGAGCGAGGCTGCCCTCTCTCCCTGTTCAAATAAAGAAAGCCAGCATTGATATGGTACAGAGATAGAGCAACCTGGCCTGGCTCCCTCTGCCCAAATTCTTTTACCAAATCTTGTCACACTGGGTGGCCCAGGGCAGGTCCCCACCTCCCTGGGGCTCCCTTCTTCCCCTCCTATCCTCTTCAGGGCTGAGTTTAACCCCTATCACCACTCCAGGATGAAGGCATGATTATGCCCACTAGGTAGATAAGGAAACAGGAGTCTCCAGGAGGGAAAACCACAGAGACCAACACTGTCTCTGTCAGAATTCAAGCTTATGACTAACTCCAAGCCTTAAAAAACAAATTCCCACCAGGTCACAGCCTTAATTATCTTCTAGATGGATAACTGATTAACACGAGGAAAGTGAGCAACAGGCACGGCTGGCTTAGCCCTACTCAGGTCTACCACTTAGTTGCTGTGTGACCCTAGGCAGGTCACTTAACCTCTCTGAGCTTCAGTTTCCTTGATAATCTATACAGAGCAGTTAATAAGGCTTAGGGAGGGCCACCCAATGCTGGGGACAACAGCAGGTACTCATTAAATGATGGCTTTTCTCCATGGTCCCTTTCAGCATCCAAAGAGACGGACATTCACTTATTAGGGTAATCGAGCCTCCCCTGCCTTTGCTTTCACCAGCTGTCTATGCTGCCAGGCACTCCCCTGTCACCATCTCTGGCCCTCTGGAAAGCTCAGGCCAAGGCCATGGGCTGCCAAGCTAAGCTCCCAGGACTCCTGTCCTGCCCAGGAGACCAGGCCTCTTGGTTTAATTTGCCAGGGTGGGGCCCCAGGGGAAACGAAGCCAGCTCCATCCACATCCTGGTGGACTGAAGAAAAGAGTCACTCAATTAAGTCTGATTTAGCAAAAAGGTCTGTTTTTAGTGCTATTTTGGGCCACAGTGGGGATTTTCTGAGCTTGTCTCAAAGGTATCATAAACTGGATTCCTTCCTACCTCCCCCACCCCTATCTGTGTTTGAAATGAAAATATTGTTCTTCCTCTCTTTCTTTTTTCTGCTTCTCTTTCCCACCTACCAGAGGGATACAAATGGAAGAAAGGACAGAGGCGGGGCCTCAGGCCAGGACAGCATCCAGGCCTAGGTACCCTACCCACCCACCTGGCCTCTGCTCAGGCCCCTAGAGCATAGCATGTAGTTCTCGCAGACCACAAAGAAGGGAACATCTGCCTCCCCTTAACTTTTCCCCACCTCTGGAAGCTGCTCCCTGAGTGTCCTGAGGCTGGGTCTGTTCGAGTGTCTTCCCAGATACTCCAGGTGCCTAGCAGCCTGTCCTGCCCAAGGCACACCTTCTGCTCCTGCCTCTGAGAGGCTGGGCTGTGCCTTAGGCTGGAAAAACCTCCACAGCCATCCCATCCCTTGAAGGAGTGCAAAGCCTGCATCCCTTTTCCTGCACTTCGCACTTTCCCTTCTTAGCTCACAATACAGTTATAGCTAATCACCCCTTGATGATTACTATGCAATCATTCTGTAATGCCTGCTCACCTATCAGACTGGGCTCTTCCAAAGGCAGGGGCTGTGTCTGCTTGGCACTCCTGTTTCCCTCAGCACCGTGGGCTTCCTGGGCAAGATGACTTGTGGTGCAGACCTGTACTGTGCACCACAGAAGGTTTAGAAACATCTCTGGCCTCTACCCACTAGGTGCCAATAGCAAAAATGAGACAACCAAAAATGCTTCTGGACATGGCTCCCCTGAGGGATGAAACCATCCCCGATTGAAAACCACCCCCATTCCAGGGGGTACTGGCACAGTACCCCCTGAAGTGAGAAAATGCATGGCTCTGCACCCCTCTGAAAGATAGGTGATTTTCATTTTATCTCTTACCATAATCATATACAAATTTCATTTTTCCTATCAGACTAAATCTTCCAGAAGACAGGCCCGTGTGATCTCGGCTGTGTATTGGTGATTGCCCTTTGCTGAAGGCATAATTATCAAGGTATTAAAGAACAGAGGACTGAAAGCCAATTTGGTTTCTCTACTTTCCCACTGCAAGCCTGGGTTGCTGGGTGACTCTGCTATGGTAGCTTCTCTGGACCTCAGTGGCTCACCAGTCATCACAATGATTCTTTGTCCTACTGGGCTAATGGGAGGTTCACAACTTCACATCTCTAAGGAGCTATAGTTCCTAAGAAGAAATCTTTCAGGTAGTTTTTAACCTTACATTTTCTAAGAATTCTTATTATTAGGACATTAAGTAGGTTGAGATTAAGCACTCTGTGTGTCCATAGGAAGCCCTATGCAAAGTGCTTTAGAAAGACCACCTTAATCCTTTAAAAACAAAACTATGTGATAGGTACTTATTTTCTCAAGAAAATGGGCTCAGAGAATTTGAAGGACCTGCCTAAGAACTCAGAGATGGTGTGATATAGCCTCTAGCATCTGGTGGTGCTTTAGTCAAAAAACACTTCTGGCTTTGACACTGGATACTAAAATTCCTTCTGCAAGTCTGAAGCTGCCCAGTGCTGGGCAGAATAAGATACTCCCAGGTGAGTGTGGCCTCATGGGCCTTGCCCTCATCAGACAGCTCCAGGTCACCTAGAGGGAAGAGCTGAGGCTAGGGCCCTGAAAGTGCCCAGTCCAGGAGCTGGGCTGCTCTAGTGGCAGGGCAGGGTGGCAGGAGGGCTAGCCACTCCATTGCAGGTGCCGTCCTTTTCAGGGAAGTCTTTGCCCAAGGCCAACTTCCTCCATCACCAAGCTGCTCTGCGAGACTCTCTTGGGCAAGAGCGACCATGGGGAGGAAGAGGAGGAAGAGCCATTCTCTAGCACTTTCTGTGTACAGTAAGTTCCCAACTCACGAACAAGTTCCATTCCAGGAAAATGTTCATAAGTTGGATTCCTATAGATCAGCACCCCCCCAAAAAAAACATAAGTCGGATTCCTTCATAAATCTGACAGTGTGAGTCTTATACACCTTTGACACAAATACACAATGTATATTGCTTTGCACTTCCTAGCAGTCCCCTCCACATCATCACTGCTTTTCCTCGTGCTTCCTTACATCCTAGGCTCTGACCGAGCACTGTATTGCACTGTACTGTAAGCACACAGCAGCGTAACTGTGCCAATGGCTGGCAGACACTCCAGCTACTTCTGTGATTTGTTCCCATCTGTGAATGTTCATAGCGTGAGGTCCATTCGTATCTGTGAAAGTTTGTAACTTGAATGTTCCTAAGTCAGGACTTACTGTATCAGACACTGCTGGACTTTATCTGTATGAACTCAGATCTATTAGTTCTGCCATCAATACTATCAGGAAGATGTGATCATTTCCCCTACCTTATAGATGAAGAAACTAAGTAAAGGAGAGAAATAAGCTGCCTGGGTGGGTGAGTGGTAGAACTCGACGCTGAACAGAGGTTGTCCAAGTCCCAAAAGCCTGCTGTGTTAGACTGCCACTTGGTTAGGGCTGTCTCCCCAACACCCTGGTTCTGCCAGTTGCTCAGCATTGTTTTTTTTGGGGGGTGGGGGAGCGGTGCTGGGGATGGGACTCAGGGCCTTGCACTTGCTAGGCAAGCGCTCTACCACCAAGCTAAATCCCCAACCCCATCAGCATGGGGTTTATGAATGAAAGATGAATGAATGAATGTGTGGTTATACTGCCACTGAAGTCACAAGTTGCTGGATACTTTCTCAGGTCCACTCTCACTGTTGGGGCAAAGACCCTTTGGAAACAGAAACTCTGGCCAGAAAACCAGTAATTCTCACCTGCCTTGTGAGTGAAAGATCCATTCAATCCACCCACCACTAGCTGGCTAAAAAAGAAACAAGCACCAAAGCACTTGTTCTGGCCAATGTTGCTACAGGTACGTCTTTAGCGGTAACCTGGTATAGATGAGAAAACAATAATCCTCACAATTTCTTCCATGCACAAAGTCCTTTAGCAAAAAGAACAGCAGCCCAGGGCCGGGGAAACAGCTCAATAGCAGAGAGCCTGCCTAGCATGAGTGGAGGCCCTGGACTCCACTCCCAGCAGAGACAGACAAAGGCAGAGATAGAGACAGGTGGGGGTAAGATATTAAAACCCAACAATAATATCCCAACTGAGGGTTGTATACCAACAATCAGAAAGGGCCTCTTGTCATGACCATTTTGAAGGAGAGGAAAATGGAGCCCCAGAACCTCAGACAGAGCAGCTGGTACCAGCTCACCCAAAGCCTGTGTTTACGTCCCCAAGCTACAGGGCCTCCTTGCTTTCTAACACTGTCATCTCCTCCAACACTTGCAACAATTCATGTTCCCATTTTTGACAAAAGAGGAGACTGATGCTCAGAGTGGGAAAGTGGCTTGCCCGAAGTGGCTGAAACACAAATCTTTTCCTGATTCTGAATCCAGTGCTCATTACTCTGTCCTGCCTGCCCTGTGGATGGGCATAGTCGACTGGGGAGGAATCCAGGGGAAAGCCCAGCTCTGCATGTTGTCCCTTGAGTCCCCAGCACGGGTGAGCCTGTGGTGCTAAGCAAACCCACTGCTCCTGCTCCATGAGCCCTGCCCCTCCCACCATGGTCTGAAAGCTGTTCACCCTGCCCGGACACAGACGG
This sequence comes from Hystrix cristata, assembly GCA_004026905.1. Lineage (NCBI taxonomy): Eukaryota > Metazoa > Chordata > Mammalia > Rodentia > Hystricidae > Hystrix > Hystrix cristata. The sequence goes on along the minus strand of PVJO010007034.1, from coordinate 25,335 downwards.
CCCTGAATTAGAGGGGCTGGGGAGCTGCCCTGGCCACTGTCTCCAACCCACAGCTCCTAACAAATGGCTCCTAACACCCTCGCCCCAGGCCTGCTGCATGGTTTCTCCTCCTCACAGACTCTCCCTTTCCCTCCACAGCATCCTAGGTACTTCCCCCACCCGGCGAGACCCGTGCATACAGAAATGACACCCTAGATTTCAGGGACCCTGAAGGTGGGACCACCAGCTTGCTCAGATCTGGGATCTAATGTGAACACAGGAATGGTGACGAACAAAATGAATGAATGAATGTCCAGTCTAGCCAGAACCATGGTACATATGGCTGTTTTCTTGACCGATACTAAGATGCTAATTTGCAACAGGAACATCACCTGCTCCTTCCTTGTCCCCCAAACGCTGCCATCTTGTCTCTCCTGCTCTCACTATCCTCATCACTCGCCTTCCCTTGTGTCCCTCCACCCCCCATTTTTCCCTTCTACTCCATCTCTCTTCCTCACCCCTGGGCCTCCCACTAGTCTTACATGCTATTCAAACAGGTTCAAGAACCAGTAGAGCAAAATCTGCCCTCTGCCAGCCAAACCCCAGCCTGCACCCCAGGCCTGCCTCCCCCCTCCCTGGTGTCACATTCCAATCTCAGATCCCCAGTGACCCACCAGGAACAGGGCACAGCTCAGCCTCCATCCCCAGAGAAACAGGATGAGCCAGTTTCTCCCAGCCCCCCTCCAGGAGCCTGGAGGAACTCCCCTTTACCCCCGTATACCCCTCCTCTCACTGGCTCATCTAGTGTGACAGCACAGAATCCACACAGCCTGTCACGCCCTGCTGGGATCAAAGGGCCCCAGGAAGCGAGGCCAGGTTCTCACCCTCTCCCCTCACCTGGCCCTTGTGCCAGGAAGCCTTGCTGAGCTTGCGGTGTTTGGGCCTCGCCCTTGAAACAGAGCCCAGAGGAAGGAGCTACACTTCAGGCTGAGATGCTCCAGCCTCGTGAGGAGGACACGCTGACAGAAGTGCCGATAATTCCATGATAAACACCAGGCCGAAGGTATGGACAAAGGGAGATGACTCATTCTGCCTTGGAGGTCAGAGGAGGAGACAGGACATCTGTTTGGGCCTTGGGAGGTAGGTAGGAAGACAAGGGCATCCCAGGTAGAAGGGACAAGCCAGGCAAACAAACAGAGGCAGGCATGCATGGGGCTGTCCTGGGAGGAAGGCGGGGCAGATGGGCCAGAGGATGCCAGGAGGGACCCCGGGCAGTGTGGAAAGACCACGGACTGGGCCTCTATTTAGAAGGCAGCAGGAGCCCCTGGAGTGTATCTGCTTTGGCTCAGAAAGATTACTCCAACGCCCCCAGGGTGGGGGTGTAGGGAGGCTGGTGCAGAGGCCCTGGCCACAACCCAGCTTCTCCTGTCACCATTCTTTCTGAGCCAAGTCCTTCCCTCTTGGCCACAGCACACAGGCTACGTCCCTTCCAGTCTCCAAAGACTTGCTCATTGTGTTCCTGCTTCCAGGAATGCCCCTCTCATTCTTACCTACCTGTGCTCAGGGCACCTTCTTCCATGAAGCCCCTCCTGCGCAATGCACCCCCCCAACCAGCTCTGGCCAAGGCCTTGGTCACCAGTCCCTGGGCTGTGATGATTTTTTTTTTTTTGGAGAGGGTCTCACTATGTAGTCCAGGCTGCCCTTGAAGTCACTGTGTAGCCCAGGCTGGCTTTGAATTCCTGGTGATCTTCCTGCCTCAGCTTCCCGAGTGCTGGGATTACAGGTGTGCACCACCATGCCTGGCACGTGACCTTTGAAGTAGCAGATGCAGGGATGTATCATGCTTGGATCCTGACATTAAGCACAAGATTTTGAAAACAGTGGGTCCTTGGAGTCTCTGTCCCCTTAGGCTCAGCATCCAGGTGCCTATCCCACAAAGACCTTGATCTGAAATACACGTTGCCCCATGTGTATGTTCTCCCTGCAGAGCCACTAAAACACGCATCCACATCATTGCATAGCAGCCAGAACAAGCAGAGGTAAAAATGTGGGTCACCACAGACACAGGATAGTAATAAAGAGAGTAACAACCAGCATCTACTGGGACAGAGGCGGTTCTAAACTTCATGTGGATTAACTAATTCAGTCTTCACTATCACAGGATGATTCTCCCCATTGTATAGACGGGGACACTGAGACTCAGAGAGGTAAATTACTCTTCTACCTCGTGCTAGATTCAGGAGTCAACCCAGAGCCTTGCCCTGAAGCACCTAGCCCCACAACCCCACCCAGTTAGGAAAAAGCAAGGTGCAGAATAAGAGCCCTGGAGTATTCTCACTTGATCTCAGCCAAAAGGCCAAAGGGATGGGAGTATTCTCATTAGGAAAAAAGGAAACTATGTAACTCCACATGCTAAGCGATATAAATTAAATAAGGAAAACTCTGAAAGGACACACTGAAAGTCCTAATTGGGGTCACCTGTGCTAAGGAGTCTTTTACTCTTTATACTTCTGGAGTATTTGCATTTTTCACAATGAGAACATACTCATTCCTTGAGCAACAACAACAAAAAATAGAGCAATTGTTAGAGTCTCAATTACTGTTTATTGAATGAATAAACAGCAGATCCATTTCCTAGGACTGCTTTTTCAAACTGGGTATGGCCCTGTAAGTGGATTGTGAAATCAGTGACTTACTGAGTTGCAACCAGTAATTTTTTTAGTCAAATATACTAGGGCAGAAGGCATCAAAGACCAGCACTCATAGCAGAAGGTTTATTCACTACTAAACTTTCGTTTCTTTTTTCTTTTTTCTTTTTTTTTTCTTTTGTGGTGCCGGGGATCGAACTCAGGCCCTTGTGCTTGCAAGGCAAGCACTCTAATCACTGAGCTAAATCCCCAGCCCCTAAACTTTCGTTTCTGTTCTAAGCTGTGGGTGTGAACAGTACTGTGACCTAATGTATTTCGTACTACAGGTCACTGGCAGGAGTCTTAAAGCTAACATTCTAGGCTAGGGCTCTCTAAGAGTCGCAGCAGGGGTTAGGGATTTAGATCAGTGGCAGAGGACTTGCCTACCAAGTGCAACGCCCTGAGTTTGAGCTCCAGCACCCCTCCCCCGCAAAAGAGAGTAGCAGCAGCAAAGACCTCATGGTCCAGTGGAACTGGAGATGGCTCTGGAGCAGGTGAGATCTCTGTCTACAAAAGCAAGAGGGATGCCTGGTCGGGGAAGGTCACATTTTGCCCACTGCAGTTGGCTTCTGGGGCCTAGATTAGCCTTGATACACCCTCCTCCCCTCCCAAGGTTTTTGGCTGTGAAAGCTTTTGCCAGACTTCTGGGCCAAGGCTGCTAAGACCAGACTGGCCATGACTTGGATCCACAGCTCCTTGCTCCTGGGCCCCAGATACCCTCTGGGCTGTCCCCCAAGGGGAGAAGGGTGGGAAACTAGAAGATTCCTTTTCAGCTCCAGATTCTAAGGGCCACGTTCCAGGGAAGCCTCTGGAAACGCAGCTGTGAGTGATTCGGGAGGGGCCTCACTTTGGTCTACAGCGAGGCTGTCCCCTGGCTGGGATAGGCCTGACCCCAGGGGGAGTGAGGTCCGTGGTGAGGGGGTGGTCAGGAAGAGAAGCAGAGGCAGCCCTGGGCTACCACCGAGCCGGCTCCTTCACAGGAGAGCTGCCTAACCCACCCCCACCTCCCCTCCTGGGGCAGCAGACAACCAAAAAAAGATAAAATAAAAAGAAGTAATTCCCCTGCTCTGACGTCAGCGCGAGGTCTTAACAGCCCAGCAGCAGCATGAAACTGGATTGCTACCAGATGTAATGCCCTTGAATTCTCAACACACCACTGCGTTGGAAAAGAGATACAGGGGAGGGGGCGCGCTTCGGGTGAGAGGGAACCGTACAGGTCCCGCGTGGGTCCTGGCATCAAGGCCAGCGGAAATCAAGGCGAAGGCGCTGCGGGAGGCAGTGCAGACTGCTGGATAACGCCGGACGGGTCCGCCATTCAAGCGCGCGGCCTCCCCTCCCCCAGCCCCCCAATAGCGCATTGTTACACTCGGTTTTATCCATTCACAGACGAAGCCCCGCCGCTCCCAGCCACCGAGGGCTCCCGGGAGGAGGGCACGGCTCCCGCCCGCACTCGGGCTTCTAGTGTGGACTGGAGAAGGACCAAGAGCGCCCCAAGAAGGGAAACTGCTCGCTGGGAAAACGGGCGCCCCAGGAAGCTGGGGCCGCGGCGACCTCGGGCCTGGCTGGTGTTTCGCTTTCCCTCTGGTCCTCCTCCGATGCCCGATGCCCCCCGTGCGACCAAAGCTCCAAATGTCACTCCTGCGTCCTGCCAACCCCTTGCCCCCGCCGCGGTCGGCCCCCAGGTCCTCTCTCGCGCCCCATGACTCCAAAGCTACGGGGCTCAACCTTGAAAGAGGCCGTGGGTGGGCAGCGAGCCTGGCCAGCCTGACGCGGTCTGGGGGGCATCGGGCTCTTGTGTCCGGTGCTCCCGCCCGTGACGTCAATCCCGAGGGGCCCCCGCGCCCGGGCCTGGCCGCCACGAAGCTCCCGGGTCGCTTCCTGCTCAAGTGCGGGGCCTGAGCACAGGCCCGGGGCGGGGATTTCGCGCGCCCCATCTCTCCACACGCGGCCCTGGCTCCCACGCGCGGGTCACGCACCAAGAAGCCAGCTCCCCGCCCCCCACCCAGGCGTGCTCACAAAGCTCCCCTCCAGCTCCAGGCGCCCCGCGACTGCCCCCCACGTCCGTATCCCACACCGGGCAAACACTCCGCGCCCCGCAGCACGCAGTCTCGGGACACACTCGAACCTCGCCTCTCGCGCCCCCACGCCACGACCACCCGACCCCGGTCGGCCGCACAAACCCTCCAGAAGACCCTCCGCCGCGGCGCAGGGCGCCCCCACCCTGCAGCTCCCCAGACGGCCATCCGGTGACCTCGCGCACCCCCCACCGCACACAAAGCAATGACCCCGCGGACCCGCGTCTCCACCCGCCGTGCGCGCTCAGCCCCCGAAGCCGCCTCGACTCCTCCCCGGGCCCTGCGCCCCCCGCGCCTCGGCGCTCGCTGCTCACCTCGGCGCCCGCGCTCACTCGGGGACCCTGCGTCTGGAGCTGCGACGTAGCGGCCCGGAGGCCCCGGCGGCCATGGGGGTCGGGCGCGGGGCCCGGCCGGCCCGCGGCCAGGCAGGAAGGAGGTGGGCCGCGGTGCCCCCTCCTCGCGCCGGCGCTCGGGCCGCGGGCTGGGCGGCCTGCTCGGCTCGCTGTCGCCCTCGCGCTCTCCAAGTCGCCTCTCGGAGCCCAGACGCGGGCGGGGGCGGCGCCCGGGGGCGCAGGGAGCAGGCGGCGCGGCGAGCGGGCCCTGGGCGCGCACCCGCCCGGGCTGCCTGGTGTCCGCGGGTGCCGCGGGGAAACGCGATCTCCTCCTCACAGGAAGAGCGGGCGGGCGGGCGGGCGACGCGCGGGGGGAGCGGGAGAGCGAGAGCGCGAGGAAGAAAGTTCCCGGGCAGCCTGGCTTCGCTCGCTCGCGGCCCCGGGCGCCAGGTGGACCGTGCGCGTCCCGACAGCACCCCCTGGCGGCCGGCGCGCCCCACTGCGCGCCCCCAGCCCGCCGGCACGCTGGCTGCGGGGAGGGGGCCTGCGGTGGGGTGGTCGGGGCAGTTCTGAAGGACTCTCGACGCCGCGCCTCGCAGGTGGGGACGCGGGCCAGGGTAGAGCTGAGGATTTGGACTCCCATCCTGCCGTCGGGTGCTTCCAGTCTCCCGCCAGGCCCCAATCCTCGCCCCGCCACTGGCCCTCCCCGTGACTATTTCTTTACAGTTTGAGAAACATGTTCAATTTCAAAACTCCATGGGTCAAATTTCTTTGTTTAATGGACACCTGGCACCTTGCTGGGCACCAAGGAATCAATGGATGCAGTGTGGTCCCTGCTGCCATCGAGCTGGCATCCTGATGGGGAGAGGCAGCCAGCCAACAAATGCTTCTATGCACAAAGAAGATAATTTTAGAGAGAAGTAAGTGCTAGGAAGAAAATTAGCGGGTGAAGAGATGGACAGTGGCTGCTTAGAGTGAGAGAAGGAGGCCTGTCTGAGCAAAGAACTGAATAGCAAGAGGAAACTAATAAAGGGTAGAGCCAGGGAAAGAGTATTCTTTGCAGCAAGAACAGCAAGTGCAAAGGTCCTGAGGCAGGAGTGGGCTTGGTGAATAGATGAGAAAAGCCGAATTCAGACTGTAATGGAGGGCCAGGGTCTGCAGAACTGCAGAGGGTTTGGTGGGAATTGGGTTGCAACCCCAGTGCTATGAGAAGAGAAGCTATTGACAGATTTTTAAGCAAAGGAATGCTGGATGAATGACTGTGTGAATGAACTTATTAATGTAGTGACGCCCTGAACCTTCGCTACTCTAAGGCCCGCTGCCACCTGTTTGGGAAGCTGCCCCACCCCACTCAGCCTCAGAACTAGATCAGCAGTCCTGCCCTGTTACTCTTTGTGGGAGGTCAGGAATCAAGGTGTCAGAGTGGCCTCGGGCAAGTGAGTCCTCCTCACATATCTCGGTCTCCTCATCTGAGAAGTAAGGCACTGTGCCAAGTACCCAGCCTTTAGTATTTTCTAGGCCCGACACTTTCTCCACATCCTCCCACTGGGTCCTGGCGGTGTGAGGCAGACCCATCTGCCTTTGTGAAAAAGGAAACTGAGGTGCAGAATGGTGACATCACCTGTCCAGATTTTCAAGCTACCAGGGCAGAGCCCGGACATGCACCTGCAGTCCTTTGTGCCAAGCCCAAGATGAAAAGCGAGACAGAAGCTGGATCACGATATGGACTATTTTATTTTTGTTTTGCCTTTCATTTTATTTTATTTTTTTTTTTTGAGACAGGGTCTTGCTTTGTAGTCCAGGCTGGCCTAGAACTCACTATGTAAAACAGCCTGGCCTTGAACTCACAGCAATCCTCCTGCTTCAGCCTCCTGAGTGCTGGGATTATAGGCATGTGCCACCAAGCCCAGCAGGACTGTGTTGTTTTAAGCACAGATTTTGGGGGAGACTTGGTTTCTAAATCTGTCTCCTTTGTTCCAAAGTGGGTGGCTATAGGCAAACCCCTTAACTTGCTGGGTCTGTTTCCCCAAATGTAGAATAAGGATAATAGTTTTGCCCACCTTCTGGGCAGTTGAGAGTATTAAATGATGTAACATAAAGTGTTCAGTCCTATAGGAAATGCTGCTACAGTTTTAGGTAAAATGCTTGATAGAAGAGTGGAAAGGGTCCCTTTTCATTCACCCAAGGGCCTTCTGGTCCCCACCCCAGTGTGCTCTCTGGGCCTCCCTGATTTGCTTTTATCTGCTTCTGAGGAGCACCTGAAGGAAGGCCTGACACCCAGAATCTCAATGGGAGGAGCCTTCCCTGGGCCCCTCTGGCTCCCAGCATAGGGTTCCAAGGCCAGCGAGGGGTGGGGGAGAAACCTGGCTGGACCTCCAAATCTGGGGCAGCCACTTCTTGGCCTTGGAATTAAGTGTCGCTGTTTGCTTGTTTGTTTAGAAACAGGATTTTGAACTCCTGGGCTGAAGTGATCCTCCTGTGAACCTCCCAAGTAGCAGGGACTACAGGTGTGTGTGTCTTTCTTTTCTTTTTTTTCCATTTCTTTCTTTCTTTTCTTTCTTTCTTTCTTTCTTTCTTTCTTTCTTTCTTTCTTTCTTTCTTTCTTTCTTTCTTTCCTTCCTTCCTTCCTTTCTTCCTTCCTTCCTTCCTTCCTTCCTTCCTTCCTATTTTGCTTGCTTGCTTGCTTGGGGCAGGGGGCAGTGATCAAACCCAGGCCCTTGCACATGCTAGGCAAGTGCTCTACCATGTTTTTCTGTGTTTTTGATTTGTTGGTATCAAATACACAAGGCTGAAGATATCAGGCCCTGCACTCAAGGCTGCGGCTAAAAGAGGATCACACACCAGGCCTCTGGGGCCACCGCACAGGCCCTGTTCAAAGAGCGTATCTCTTCAAGGGATTAATTTTCAGGATGTCACAAAGGACTTGGAAGAGGTAGTGCCTGAGCTAGTTCTCCAAGGATGGCCGGGAAAGAAGCCCCAGCTTGAGAAGAGTGTCCCAGAGAGCAAAATCTCCTGCGCAGAGGAGGAAGGGAAGTGGAGCCAAACGGAGACGATCACATGGGGTCAGAATGCTAACTTCCATGTTTGAGCGCCTACAGAGTGCCAGGTGCCTCCCATGACTGTAGGTTTCCTAGGAAAACTGACCAGTCACACTTTAGCAGCTTCTAGCACCACAGATTTATTCTTGACAGTTCTGGAAATTAGAAGTCCACAGTCCGGTTTACTGGCTCAAATTCTAGAGAGGGCAGGGCAAACCCCTTCTGGAGGCTGTGGTGAGAGTCTGGTGCTTGCTTTCCCTAGCTTCTGGGCACTGCCTGCATTTCTTAGCTCGTGACCCCTCAGTGACCTCCAGAAGCTAGACAAGGCAGGAAAACAAATCCTTCTGTTGTTTCAGCTCCTACTTCCTCCTTGATCTTTTTGCCTCCTAAGAACACTTGTGATTACATTCCAGGCCACAGGGATAATCCAGGGTAACCTGCCCATCTCCAGACAACTCTGCAAGGACCCTTTCCCACCTGCCGGCCCCCCAGACCTAAGGGAACATTCTGTGGTTCTGGGATTAGGAGCTGGCTAGCTTTGTGAGCCAGCATTCAGTTATCACACAGCTCATTCTCTGAATGCTCCCTCATTGCAAGTTGTTTTACAGATAAGGAAACAGAGGTTCAAACTAAGCATGATGGCAAACACCTCTAATCGAACTAGAGGTTCCATTTGACCCAGCTATTCCCCTACTGGGGATCTTTCCAGAAGAGTTAAAATTGTCATACCACAGAGATATATGCACAACCATGTTTATAGCAGCGCAGTTTGTAATAGCTAGGTCTTGGAAACAACCCAAATGCCCAATGACCAATGAATGGCTAAAGAAGATGTGGATTTTCTACACAATGGAGTACTACACTGCCATAAAGAAGGATAAACTAGAGTCATTTGTATGTAAATGGATGTTCCTTGAGAATATACTATTAAGTGAAATAAATCACACACTCATAAGCACACATCGAATTGTTTCTCTGATATGAGAAACCATAAGTGTAAATAAGGACAAAGTAGTGTAACGGATATTATATAAAAGGAAGATAATATACAAAGGAGAGGAGTACTAGAAAGAGGGAAGGGGGAAAAGCAGGAAGGGAAAAAATGGAAAGAAAGGGGAAAGGGAAATCATGGAGAATTGTAAATAAACCTGCTGTAAATAAGGATGGGGGGAACAGAAGGCGGGGAGGGAAAGGGGAGGAGAACCAAGAGACACCATGTACAGGTACAAAACAAACATGATAAATGTGATCAATATATGTACAATGTACCGATACATGTTCTTGGTTAAAAAATAAAAAATAAATAAAAAACAAAACAAAACAAAAAACACCTCTAATCTCAGCTACTTGGGAGGCTGAGGCAGGAGCATCACAAGTTCAAGGCCAGCCTGGGCAACCTAGCAAAACCCTCTCTCAAAACACAGGGGCTCAGAGAAGTGAAGTCATTTATCCAAAGTCATACAGCAGGTGAGTTTATTCCCCCTTTCACGCGTATTTATGGAACTCCCACCACAGCAGACACTAGATTATGTTCTGTGTTGCAGTGTATAGTTACCTATGCAAAGTGCCACGCCGCACAAGCATACGGTGGAAGTAGCCTGTGAGCTGAGCTCTCAAGAGTGATTCTGTGGGATTGGGGATTTAGCTCAAGTGGTAGAGAGCTTGCCTAGCAAGCCCAAAGCCCTGAGTTCGATCCCCAGTGCCACCCACTGTGCCCCCCCAAAACAGTGATTTTTCTCTGCCCAATTTAGCCGTGGGAGGCTTCCTGAGCAAGGGTGCTTCGATGGAGCAGGGCACCTGTGAGCCCAGCCATCTGAGACTGCTCAGGACAAGGCTGGTGGAGAAGGGCAGGCATCTTGGAAAAGAACCAGAAATTTATCAGGGACTGTTGTCAGCGGAGCCAGCGCCAGGAGCCTCCACTCTCTGAGAACCTGCTGTCGTTCTTACTTGGCTGCAGGTAGGAGGGCTGGAGAGGGTGGGCCTCCAGCCCTGTGAAAGTAAAGATGGCTTTGGAACAAGGGTCTCGAATTTAAAGCACCCAGGTCTAATCCAGGCTGCCATTGTTTTGCATTGCTGGGGCTGGAACCCAGAGCCTCAAGCACAAGTTAGGCAAGGGCTGTATCACTGAATCCCACCCCAGCTCCCTGGGTTTGCTTTGACAGAGGAGAGCATAGCAAAAAGTGGAAAAATTTGCAATTGAAATACCTTCAAGGAGTCTAAATGCTTGTGGCCCCTTGTGCTACCTATTGTTCTTGGTCCACATTTAAATCTCTTGGCTGACACCACACCCAGCTCCAACATTTCTTAGTAATAAAAAAAAGTTTAATTGAAATTTTTCTTTGAAAATTGAAATTAAAGTTATGAAATACATATATTTTACCTTCCAAGCAACAAAATTTAGGTTAATATGCTCATTCTTAGACTCCTGTCTTAATATTTAGAATGCAAAAGTTAACTTATTTTTCCTACAAAATTGCCTGATGATCCTAACTAGGACCTGCCAAGTCTTAACTACCCAAAAGTTTCATCATGTCCTCCAGAATTGTTTTTGTTTTTTCTTTGCTTTGGAGCTAAGGATGGAAGTCAGGGTCGAATGCATGTTAAGTATGTTTGACCACTGAGCCATATGCCAGCACTAAGTCAATCTCCTTCATATTGGGAGTTTTCATTATCAAGTCAGCTGGATGGAGCCCCGATTTGTCAGCCTCTGTGTGGGGATCCCAGGAGCTCTCCAGCATCACTCTCATCAACTTCATGAATGTCTACAACTTCAGTAAGATTTGAAGATTTTCTTTACCAGTAGTTTGTATGAACAAGATTGATAGAAAAGAAGCCGATGGGAGGACGGGCAGAGATACTGGTGCTAAGCCAGACGGGACGGTTGAGTAGGAACTAAGATTGTGAGTAGCCGGCAGTAGAAAATATGTTTATGTTTTAACAATGTTTGGTTCCATCCCAGAAAACAAATACTCAACTACAGGAGCCCTGATGATCAGGATCAGCCATATCAGCCCAAGATTTTTCACATCTGGTGGTACATTAAGGAGGGATAAAATTCCATCTGTGCAGAAGACTAAATAAAAAAAATTTAAAAAAAATCCCCCTTGCCTTATTTAAGCCAATACTATTATTGTGGATCTCTGTTACAGAACCTTGGTCCTACCTAATCCAGGTAGTCTTTGATGGTGATTACACCCTGATTTTCCTGGGAGACCACTGTCTCCCACCTTCAGCCACGTAGTTCAGACCATGCCAGCCAGCCTCACCTCTGGCAGGCGGAGATCATATATGACTCAGGTTTGTCCAGGCCACTGTGGTTGGTTCACACGACCTGTGCCCTCTGGGAGCTCTGCTGGAACCTGCCAGAGATGGAGAAATGATCACTGTGGGTCTGAGAATAAAGCAACAAGGAGGAGAGCAGTGTTGAGGAAAACAGAGATGCCATCTGAGCTCCTGGATCCAGCTGTGCCTGCCTGAAATGCCTGGACTTCCAGATGTGAAAGCCAATACATTTACCTTTTTGTGTAAAACAAGTTAACTTTTGCATTCTAAGTATTAGCATGGGAATGTAAGAATTAACACATTAACCTGAATTTTGTATAAACCAATTTCTTTCCCCTCTTTCTTTCCCTCTTTTTCCCCTCGCCCCCTTCCCAGTTCTTGACATTGAACCCAGGGCCTTGTGCATCCAATTGGTTTTCTATAGCTTGCCTCAAAGAGAACCTGGAAAATAAAATTTAGTAGGGCTAGGGTGTAGCTTAACGGTAGAATGCTTGCCTAGAATGTCTAAGGTCTTAGGTCCAATCTCCAGCACCATAGATAGAAAGAAAAGAAGGAAAGAAAGAAAGACAGTTTAAAAACTGAAATGGAAGCCCAGTGTGGTGCCACATGCCTGTAATCCCAGCTACTCACGAAGATGACGCAGGAGGATCACAAGTTTGAGCAAGGCCAGTCCAGTCAACTCAGTGAGACCGTGTCTCAAAATAAATTTAAAAAGGCCTGAGAATTGTAGCACAGTGCAAAGGCCCTGGCTTTCATCCCCAGTACTGAAAGAAAAATAGACAGAGGAGAGCTACGACCACTGTCTTCAAAGATCTGAAGGGCTGCCTGGGCCTCGTGATAACATACAGATTGTGTGGTTCCATTAGGCAAGATGTGGAACAAGCTTTTGACTCTTTGGAGAGCTTTCACACAATCATAACAGTTCAAAGAGCTACAAGCTACCTGAAGAGGGAGAGAGTAAGCTGTCCATCTCCAGGAGCATGCAAACAGAGACAGGATGCATTGAAAGGGACTCAAGCTTGGCTAGCAGGACCTAAGTCCTGAAACTGAATGGCAAAGATTTGGCAAGTAGATGAGCTTCAGTGCAGAGCTGGGGAACACCAGTCAGTCTGCCCAATCTCGCATTATAAAATATTTAAGATATTCACAAAGGTACAAAGAAAAAATGACTCAGGGGTCACCCCTGTATCTATCACTGCGAGCTGAAGAAATGAAGCCTCCTAGCTCAGCCGAGCTGACCACAGACCCACGTCCCACCACTGTCCCTCACTGGCCTGTACGCCCTCCCCACACTGGCGCAGTCCTGAAGGCGATCACTGCAGAGGTCTGTTTGAAGGAGGGTCAGAAGGGCCACACTTTTAACCTATGGCCCTGTGGATTCGTTTGTTATTACCAGTGATGAAAATAAAAGCACTTAGCTTTATAAAACACGTATTTTCTTCCTTTCTTTTGTTAATAATAGAAAAGCACTACAAAAGCAGTCCCCGAACAGTTTTTCATCTTGCTTATCGAAAAGCAATCTCCCCCTCTCCCCAGGTCTAACACTGGGCCCTTCCCCAGTTCCTAGCACCTGAATTTGGACCCCCCCAGCTTCCCATCCCTGATCACAGAGGAGAGTCAGTCTCAGGCTGCAAGAATTGAGACTGAGATAAGGCACATCAAGCACACTGCACAGTCCCTGGTGCATAATAAGTGCTCGGTTTTAGCACAGGCTGTTGTTATCATTGTAGGGTTTCTCAGGGAAGTCTCCCCACCTGGCCCCAGGCAGGAAGCGGTTATTCTTCCCATTGCCTCTGCTCAACTCCTTATTCTGGTTATCGTGAACCCTTCAAATCTACACTTTGGTCCTCTCTGGCCATGGCCTCTGAATGGGTCTCCTTGTCTTGGGTCTTGGCCAACCTCCATGCGTCCTCTTCACAGTGGCTGGTTTGCCCCCAACTCTAGGGCCCCACCTCGGGCTTGGCCCCCACATATCTTTCGTTACCTTATCCCTGCAGAGTAATAAGCAGGTCTCTCTACTTCTACCTCTTCCTGTACTCTGAGCATCAGCAGGCACTGTTCCCTCTGCCCAAGACACCCTCACTGCTCTGTCCAATTGCTCCTTCCGCATCTCTCCAGGCTCAGCCCAAGAGCAGGCTCCAGGCAATCTGGGAGGCTGAGGCAGGAAGACGGCAAGTTCAAATTCAGCCTGGTCAATTTTGCAACTTAGTAAGACCCTGTCTCAAAAAATGAAAACAGGGCTGGGGATATAGTTCATTGAGAAGGCCCTGGGTTCAAACCCCATTACTGCAGAAAAAAAAAGTGAGAGGGGAGCTCCTCCTGGACACCCTTCCAGACCTCCTCAGGTGGAACCAGGCCCTGGCTTCCTACGCAGGGCCCCAGACACATTTTAAAGTCCTCCAATGCCATTATTCCTCATGCATCTCCTGTTCCTGGGAGCAAATTTCTTTGTCTGTCTGTCTTATCTGTATTTGTTTCAGTGCTGGGGATTGAACCCAGGGCCTTCATACTGAGCTACATCCCCAGCCCATTTTATTTATTTTTTTGAGACAGTGTCTAAGTCATCGAATTGCCCAGGTTTGGCTCAAACTTGCAATCTTCCTGCCTCAGTCTCCCAGAGTGCTGGCATTACAGGTATCACACCTGGCTGGCAAATTACTTGAGGGCAGGAATGCTGAACTCTTTAAGCTTTTGAAAAGAGTTTTTGCATAACATTTCTTGAAAATAGTACCTTTACTTTTTAAAAACTCTTTGCTCTTACCTACTCATTTGGGTTTCCTAAGAGCCTGGTGAGGGGTGTCCTGTGACAGTCCCATTTGACCAACAGCAGCTGAGACTGGGCAGGATGGATGTTTCCTACGGCTGCTGTAACAAGTTGCCACAGACTTAGTAGTTTAAAACAACATGTATTCACAGTTATTCTCTTACAGTTCTGGAGGCCAAGAGTCCAAGCTGAGGTGTGGACAGGGCTGGTTCCCTTGGTGGCTCTGGGGCGAGTTCCTGGCTCCGCCCTCTGCAGACTCCAGTGGCCACTTCCTCATCTTCCTGCAGCCTCCTGTTTGTATGAGCACCTGTCCCTGTTGTGCGTCAAACCGCTTTCTGCTCATTCTTAAAGGACCCTCGAGATTACATTTAGGGCTCACCTGGGTAGATCAGGGTCTGCTCCTCGTGTGAGGAGCCTTCGTTTAATCACACCTGCAATGTAAGGGGACACTCACAGGTTCGAGACTGGGGATGCAGTCTCGGAGGCCAGGTACAGTCACCTCAGGGTCTCAGTGGTAGGCTGAGATCCAGACTTAGGGGTCTGTTTCCACATCTGCCCTGACTGTGGGGCAGAAGCAAGAGGACAGCCCAGTCTCGGCTGGAAGGCCGAGGTAACAGAGGATGAAAGGCGTCTTCCACTGCTGCACCATGGACTTGAGGATGGTAGGAGGTGCAGGCTTCTGGGACCCTGGGGGCTTGCTCTCCAGGCCTGCATGCAGGAGGCTACTGCTCCGGAGCCTCTGTGGAGCGCAGGACCCCGGCACCCCCCTCCTAGAGAGCAAAGGAGGAAGGGAGGCAGCGGGTTGGTGGGGGCCCCATCACAGTCCTTCCTGTGAATGCAGCGTTCAGAGGGCGCCAGGCAGTGCGTCTGTCTCTCGTGCCGCCCTTACAAATCCAGCCACAATCCTCCATTCTGTGCATGCGCAGACTGAGGCTGGCCTTTCCTGCGTGTCGGCCGTAGGTCCATTACAGAACACTCAGAGTGACCCTTTCAGGGCACAGTCACCAGTCTGCAGGGGAAAATGGTTCATTCAACAAGTGAGTGACACAGAAGACCGAGGACCATGGCTGGTGCCGGGGAGACCAGTGTGGGTGCTGAGCTGCAGGCTGATGTAGAAGTGGAAGCTGGTGGGGTGGAGCAGGATGATGGGATTTGAGGGGCTGAGGAGCCCAGGCTACCTCTTCTCCAACCAACCGGAAGAGACCTCAGGCTCTGCCCCTTCAAGCCGCAACAGGAGTGGGCAGAGAATGCTGGTCTTGGGCTGGGGGCAGGGGGAGGGGCTGGGGGGAGGGAGGCAGCGAGGACCAGGAGGGTCACCATAGTAACGGGGGCCGGCTGGCTCTGAGGCCTAGTCGGGCTGCCATCGGGGAAGGAGATAAAAGGTTTTCTATCGATCCCTGTCGGGCAAGTCATCGGTGATAAGCTGGCTGGCTGGGCGGCTGGGGGGGGGTTGCTGCGTGAGGCTGTACAGGCGGGTGCTTGCTGGGGGTAGGGCGGGATGCCCCCAAGCGCTGGGGTCACACCGTGTGGGAGGTCACCACCTGAGCACGGTGGTGCTGGACAAGGAGCCACATCAGTCTGCTTCTGTTTCAAGATGAGTGGCTGGCCGGGCCTCCTGCCTTGGTCTTCCCTCTTGCTCAGTGGGCTGTGACAGTCAGGGTGGGGAGGCAGGAGGAGAGGGGAGCTGGCTGGCTGGCCAAGGCCCTGTGGCTAGTGCACTGGAGGCTGAGGGCAGAATCGGTTTTCTGCACATGGAGGTTCAGCCTCAAGCTGGTCTTTTCTCTTGAGGAAAAGTGGCACGATCGGGGCACCAGGAACCACAGCTGGGGCCAGGCTTGCAGCCTTGAGGGGAAGTAGGAACTCCAGCTGCCTGCCTGCCAGGGCTCCGAGTTTTGCGTGGCCAGGCTGGCACGGGTCACCTGTCTTACCCGTCACTGTCTGTGCCCGCCTGTGTCTGTGACTAAGTCTTGACAGAGTCCTTCACTCCACAGGTGTTTGCACTGGGCACTGGGCTGGGTGAGGGTGCAGAGGTGACCAAGGTAGACAAAGTTCTGTCCTCCCAAAGCCAATGGTCTGGTGGGTATCTGAGGTCCAGGAGAGACAGCTGAAATACATAATGTAAACTCACATGCTGTGGATGAGGGTTGTGCAGTGGGAAAATGCAGAAGGGGGTAGGAAAGCAGGGAAGCAGCTGGTTAGTCATATGAAGGAAGATGGTCTTTGAACAGAGATCCAAGGGAAGTAACAGACGGACTTGTGGAGAGTCAAGGAAGAACGTGCCCAGTAGAGGGACCAGCAAGTGCAAAGGTCCTGAGGCAGGAGTGCATGAAGAACAACAAAGAGAATTGTGGGGCTGGAGAGCGGAAGTGACAAAGACATCATGAAGGGTGTGTGTGGCCTGCTTAGACCCCTGGCTCTGACTGAGGGAGGGAGCAGGGGCAAAGTGTGCAGTTTTGTTCCCTTTAGGCCCTTGCAGTACCCCATGGTTACCTGCACTGGGCCAGGTGGACATCTAAGTATTTGTAGAATACTGATGTGGGGTGAGAAAGAGAGGACCCCCAGACACCCCTGAGTTTTCAGCTGGAGCAGCTGTGCTTGTGTGAGTGGCACACAGTGGCATCAGTGGCAGCTGGAGGTTGGGGCTCATGGCTAGGCACGTGTGGGCTGTCTGGTGTGGCGTGGGCATGCACGCCTCTGAGCCCTTTGCTGCATGGGACCTTCCCCACTTCGGACTGAGTGGCTCCTGGTCCTGCTAGAGATGAGGAAGGTCCCCCACCAGCTTGTTCTCAAGCCCCTCTTTGCCCTTCCTGCTGCCCTCGGGGGCAGGTGCAAGGGAAGAGAGGCAGGGGTGGCAGTGGCCACTGTGGCCTGGGAGAAACATTTGTGGAGAGAAGACAGGACTTTAGACACAGCCCTCCCTGTTAGCCACCTGTCACAGGTGATGTAGATCATCTGTCCTGAGGCCCCCTGGGAAGAGGAACCTGATTGACGAGAAAGAGACCAGCTCCACCTCCAACCCCACCTCCTTCCAGAGCCAGGAGCCCTCCTGGTACATTCAACTCACATCCCTCCACCCTCTCCTCCACTTACCCAAATCCTGCCCACCCTCCAAGACTAGCTCCACCCTGCTGTGCCAAGAATGGATGCCTGAGTGAGATAGAGGGGCCCCACCATGTCTGCCAGTATTGTCACACAACCTTGGAGAGGTCCCGTCACCTCTCTGAGCAGACACTTCCTCCCTCTGTGACTTGGATCAGGTAATTCCTGCCTTGTGGAGTCATTCAGATAGTAGCATAGAGGCTTTTGCCATCACCTCTGTCCCATCTCAGGCCTCAACTTCCTGGCGTGTCGCAGAAAGTTGTGGGAAGGCAGAGAGACAGATGCTCTGTGGCGCTGCTCCATCCTGGGTCCCTCCGGAGCTTCCCTGTTCCCTGAGCCCCCTCTGGGGTGCTCTTCCCAGGCTGTGACCTCAGGCTCATGAGGATCTCTGCGGTCGGCTGCTGTGCACATCCCTCTTGGTCACTGAGTTGGTCACAGGCAGAGTGAACTGTGGGGCTGCAGCTCAGACCTCACATGGCTCACTGCGGCAGGCCGAAAAGGACCCCTGGGATGTCCACATCCTAAGCCTTCCAGCCCGCGAGTGTGGCTTATACAGCAAAGTAGGTCTTTGCACATGTGACTCAGTTGAGGATCTTGAGATGGGAGGTTATTCTGGATTATCTGGAGGACCCCTAAATGCCATCACAGTTGTACTTGCAGGAGACAGGCTGGGGTGAGGTGTGGCTCAGTGGTAGTGTGTGCACCAAAAGGTGGGGGTAGGGGTGCAGAGTAGCAGAGGAGGAGGAGGAGGCCATTTGGCCGAGTAGCAGAGACTGGAGAGACATGGACACTGCCAGCAGATGCCAGAGCAGCCACCAGAGGCTGGGGTGCTCCTGGGAACTCCCCTGGAGCTTCTCTAGGAAGTGTGCTCCAGCTAGTGCCTTGATTTCAGCTCAGTGTCCCAGATCTTGGATTTCTAGTCTTGAGAACTGTAGGGGAATAGATTTCTGCTGTTTTAAGATGCCAAATATGTGGTGATTTGTTACAGCAGCTACAGGAAACTTGTAAGGTGTGATGGAACAGTATGGTGAGTGTTTAATTTTTTTTTCTTTTTTTTTTTTTTTTTTTGAGACAGGATCTCACTATGTAGTCCAGGCTGGCCTTGAACTCAGAGTGATTCTCCTGCCTCAGCCTCCCAAATGCTGGGATCATAGGTGTGCACCACCATGCCAGGCATATTTTCTTTTTAAAGATTTATTATAGGGGCTTAGGGTTTTATTATAGGGATTTAGCTCAAGTGGTAGAGTGCTTGCTTCACAAGCACAAGGCCCCGAGTTCGATCCCCAGCACCAAAAAAAAAACCAAAAAAAACTTATTACAGTAGAAGACACATTGCCACTAAACCCCTCAAATAGTCCCCCTTGCTCCCAACACCTTTATTCCATCCCTCTTGCCACTTCCTCTTTTTTTTTAAACTTTATTTTATTGGTACATTTTAGGTATACATAGTGATAACATTCATCATAGGGAATTTGTACCTGTACATGATACATCCTTTTTTTTTTTTTTTCCGAGTTCCTGGAAACAAGTTTTTATTAAGTAACTTTTAATATCAGAAAAATAAAACTCTTATAATTCTCTTCACGGCAAATACATAATATTATATGATAAAAACCAAGATAAATCATATACAGGTACAAAATAACTATGATGAATGTGATCACTATGTATACAATGTACCAATACATGTTCTTGGTAAAAAAAAAAAAATCACATGACATATCTTGCTGCTTCTTTTTTTCTCGTTCCCCTCCCCTCCCTGCACTCCCTCCTCCCTCCTTATTTAGGAAGGCTTTGTTTCCATTTTTCCTCTTGCCACTTCTGAGGCAGTTTTGGAGACTCTCTTTCGTGAGTGTCTTTGGTGCTGTCATACTTGTCTCAATGCTCTCAACTGATTCAAAACTTTCATTGTTCAAAGTCATGGGACTTTAGGGAAGAGCTGGAAGTCATGCAGTGCCAGATCTGGTGAAAAGGTGGATGAAGACACACCGTATTGTTTTTCTGCCTTTCCGTCTTGTTCTTTCGTTTTTTGGGTGCTGCAGATCAAACTCAGGGCCTCGTGCTTGCTAGGCAAGTGCTGTACCACTGAGCTAGATTCCCAACCTCTTCTGCCTTTCTGTTGGCTGACACTTGGCAGCAGCAATTTCATTATTTTTATTTTTTAATCACACCTCATAAAGACACTCCTGAAAGAGGAGTTCCAGAACTGCTTCAGAAAGTGGCAAGAACAGGGAGGGGCATGGTTGTGCACACCTGTAATGCCAGCACTGGGGAGGCTGAAGCAGGAGGATCACCCTGAATTCAAGGCCAGCCTGGAATACACAGTGAATTTAAGGCCAGCTTGAACTAGCTAGCGAGATCCTGTCTCAAACAAACAAACAAACCAACAAACAACACGATAAAACAAAAAGAGAAAGTGACAAGAATGATGGGATAAGAATGTTTGAAGCAAGGGGGAGTATTTTGAGAGCGATTTAATGGCAATTTGCTTTTTACTATAATAATTTTTTAAAAATTAAATATTCACCATGTATCTTGATCACACTGTGTATAATATGGTACATCTACATTTTAGGATGTTTTGGCTACTGCCCCAGGTCCCTCCCAGAGCTGGGAGTGAGTATGGTGGGCGAGTGGTCATTTAGTCGTACGGGCCACTGAGGGCCTAGAAGGTCGTAGGTGACACGGAAGGTAGAGGGCAGGGAGGTGGCCAGAGTCAAGCCCAGACCATGCTGGTGTTCTGAGCTGCTGGACATCAGGGCTGGGAGAAGCGAGTCCCCAGGGACGTGGCAACCCTTGTGTCCCCACACTGGTATGTGTGCAGGGTGAGTTTGTGGACATGTAGTGTATTCACAGCAGAAAATCCAGGTGAGCCAGAAACAGCTGCTTCCTCATTTTCTTTAAATCAGCTTACATCACATTCTAAGCAAGGCCCCATCCTCCCTGCTGGCTTGGTGGGAAACTGGATCTTAGCCATTATTCAAGCCTCTTTTCCCTTCCAGAGTGATGCAAAGGTCCTGGGGTGTTTTGAGGCTGCCCACCACCTCTGGAGATCATCTCTTCTTACCTGGGCAGGGACAAGCAGACTTCCCTTCAAGAGGAAGTATAGGGGCCAGGTCACCTGCTTGGAACGGATGTGTGAGAAAAGAAAACAAAACCTAAGTGACTATCCAGGATTCATCTAGAACCCTAGAGCTTTGCCACTTATTACGGCTGTCATTAGCCACATGGGGCTATTTACATCCCAATAAATTAAAATGAAACAAAATTTAAACACTTACTCATATTAGCTGCATTTCCAGGACTAGGAGCCCCATGTGGCTACCACGTGGGGCATCACAGAATGCCCTGGGCTCCACCTCCCAAGAGTGGCCTGCCTCTGACACAGGTGCTGTACTTCTGAATGGCTAAACCTGCCCATTTCACAGATGGGCCATGTGGGGCCAGATCAGGGTGGATCACCCAGGCTCCTCATAGCAAGGGACTTCAAACTCCCCAGGCAGTGGAGCCACAGCCAGGGTGCATGCCTTGGGGACAGCTGGTTCTGGAAGGTGCGTCTTGGCATCATTCAGAGGTGACTTCTCCTAAGCTCCACTTGTCAAGGGGCTGTGTGTCTCCAGCCCTACCTCAGGAACCATACTACACCTTTTTGTGACTCAGTTTCCCCATTGAGAAGATGGAGGTTATGACAGCCTCGCGGGGCTGCTGTGGGGTTCCCATGAGTTAATGCCCGCAGTGTGCTTTGGACCTCCTGTATACAGTCCCGGCTAACTCGGTCTGTCGAGTTTCAGAGATAGTGGAATTCAGCACGGAGGAAGGAGTTCTGTGGGGCCTCAGAATGACCACGGGATCCTCTCCCGGATTTCCGGCTTGGGATTCATTTAGATTTAGACCCTCAACCTTATCCGAGTTTGCTTTTGGAGGGCACAGCAAGCCTAGAGCTGGGCGGCTATCAGCCAGGACAAGCTGATTCAAAAATAAAATGCACTCCAGAGAAGGGGAAGCCCTCCACTTGCACCTCAAAGACTAATGCAAGGACACCTGGTGCAACTCTTAGCTCCCTGATACTTGATCCTCTCCACAGTGATGCTGATAGCCTTGCTTGAATGCTGCTCCAGATGCAAATCTCACTACCAACCAAGGGAACGCCACAAGGGCAGGAGCTGATTTTTTTTTCTTTGCAGTATTGGGAATGGAAACTGGGGTCTTCCACATGCCAAGCATTTGAAATATATTGAGATATATCTCTGGCCCTTTAAAAATTTTATTTTCAGGGTTTCCCAGGCTGGACTTGAACTCATGATCCTCGTGCCTCAGCCTCCTGAGTAGCTGGGACTACAGGCATGTGCCACTGCACCCAGCCAAGAGCTGATATTTGGTTGTTCCTGTCTGGAAAGGAAGTGTTCAGAGAGATGAGGGTACAGGAAGGCAAGATTGGCTCTGAGTGAGCCCTCCTGGCGTGGGGCGGGGGGCAGTGAAAAGAGGCCCTTCGAGGTCCAGTAGACCCAGTTCAAGCTGACAGCTCACCATGCGACCTTAAGCAGGCAGGGCCTGCCCCTTGCTGCGCCTCAGTCTCACTGTCTGTACAGCAGGCTCTCTGGCAGCACTCACTTGGACACTGTGAGGATTAAGCAAGAAGAAAATGTGCAAAGTTCTGGGCACACAGGGGACAAGCAAAAGCAGGAGCCATGATCCTCGTGGGGATGGTGCCATTGGACGTTCCACACACGGCCCGAGGTGGGGTGTGCTGGCTCTGTGCTGGGCGTCTGTGTGGAGGCGCATGCTGCTGTTGCTGCTCAGCGGCTACATCTGCTGCAGCTGTGACGAACAGCCTGGCTCCATCCTTCCTCTGCCAGCTGAGCTCAGCCCAGGATGTGAGATGCGGAGCTGTCTGTTGTTATGGCAACACAGGCCCATTGGAGTCCTGGACCCATCAGTCACCCGTACCCACTGTGGGGGTGTCATTGGATGGGGTTGCCTGTGGCTGTGTTTGTGGAAGGGTATGATACAGGAAATCAAGTGTGCTAGGCCACGTCCTAGTGTGTGAACAGGATTTCTGGGTGTGCCCAGAGGTGTACTTGTGCTTGTATGTGAATGGAGCTCCTGCCTGTGCAAGGCTGGCTGTGCCCACGCTGTGTGCATCTCTCTGAGCGTGTGACGTTTGAGTTGTGCATGTGCTCTGCATGCTTGTGGAGTGTGTGTGTGTGTGTGTGTGTGTGTGTGTGAGTGATGTGGCTCTGTGATGCTGGCCTTGAGGGGGTGTGAGCAGGAAGGGCGCTCAGGGAGAGGGGTGTGCGTTCCCATGACTGTCACTCTGACTGTGTGGCCCAAGTGTGTCACTGCACCTTTCTGAGCCTCAGTTTCCTTCTTTGTAAACACAGCAAGTTGCACAGGGCAGTCACACTCAGTATTTTATTTAATCCTCCTACCAGTCTAACAGTTACTCACTCCACACATATTTATTGAGGGCCGACCATGTCAGGCTCTGGGAATGCAGCTGTGAACAGAGTTGCCCCCTTGAGTGTCTTCATGCAAATAAGTAATTAAAACCCAGGAGACCCTGAGTGGTTCCTGCGAGAATCAACAACGAATCTGGGTGTAGGGGCTGGGACTTGGCTCAATGGCGGAGTGCTTACCTGCCATGCAAGGCTCTGGGTTCCATCCCCCAGCACTGCAAATAAAAAAAAGTGCACAGAGTGATGGGGTGAATGCTGAGGAGGGTATGGTCAGAGAGGTGACTTTAAACAGAGTCCTCAAGGAAGGAGGGTCATGAGAACAACATTGCAAGCAGAGGGGACAGCAAGTGCAAAGGCCCTGAGGCAGGCTGAGGTCTGTGTATCTGTGGCACAGGCACAGCCTGTGCACTGATACCCGAGCAACTGGGTGAGAGAGCTGGGCCTCACATGCAGTTTTCTAGGCCTTTCCTTCACATTTCATAGTAAAGGGAGTGGAAGGGGATGAGGAATGAGCACAGCGAGCCCTCCCTGGGGTGGGGAGGGAGAGGTCGGGAGGATATGGCGTTTCACAGGAGGGTGAACAGGGTGTAGGGTGAGGAAAGCAAAGGCCATTCAGGAGTGAGCCCTGAGTGAGCCCTCCTGGTGCTCAGTGATCACTGAGCACCAGCTACTGACATCTAGGTTCTGAGCTGGGCCCAGGGACACCAGGACATACAAGCTGGGCCCTGGCACTGGCTGGTGTAGAGACAGGCAAGCGACCTGCTACATGTGAGATGCAGCCATGTCCAGAGCATGGTTGGAACGGTCCAACAAGCCAGGAGAGGCTACCATGTAGGGGAAGCCATATCCAGAAGAGGGGACATTTGGGTGGGGGCTGTGACAAGGGAAGGACATTCCTGGTGGCAGGAGGCAGAGGCTGTCAGGCTTGCCTGGAGTATCAGCTGAGCAGGTGGTGACAGAAAGGACGAGGTGGGAAGAAAGAGTGACTGGAGCTGTCTGCAGGGCTTGGGATGGAGTCTAAGACTGTGCAAGGCCAGGCTAGCTCTCCCCACTGGAAAGACCCAGTCAGCTCAGGGACAGCCAAACAAGATGCGCAGGGGCTGAGAAGCAGGGGTGACAAAGGACACTGGGGGCAGGCTTAGCTCCTCCTCTTAGGATCCACTCTGGCCCAGCCTGTGCACTGCACTCAGCAAAACAAAACCTAGAACTCTCAGAACTCAGCAACAAGAAGCCGAACGATCCCATCCACACGAGCAGAAGGTTTGAACAGTCGTGTCCCCCAAGAAGACATAGATGATTACTGAGTGCGTGGAAAGATGCTCTGCCTCCTTGGTCCTTCAGGAGATGCAAACTAAACCACCACGAGCCACCCACTTCCCCTGGTGACTGCTCATGACTGTCCATGTAGGCAGATGGGTGCCTGGTGACGACATTGGACAGGGGACTCCGATACATTACTTGTGAGGATGTGAAATGGCACAGTCACTTTGGAAAGGTCTGGCACTTTCTTAGGTGGTGAAATTTACATTTCCCATAAATCCAGTCCACCCCTAGGCACTTACCCAAGAAAAATGAAAACATGTGTCTATACTTAGGCTCACAGCAGCTTCATTCAAAACTGAAAACAACACAAATGTTTATTGAGTGATTAATGGAAGAACAAATGTGGTACATCCAAGCAATGATGTAAATATTATCTGGCGATAAAAAGGAACGAGGGGCTAGTATTTGCAAAAACATCAGAGAATCTCAAATACATTATACAGAGTTAAAAAAAATCCAAACTCAAAGACTGTCCTCTGATCCAGGCATGGTGGTTCATGCCTATAATCCCAGGGTCTTAGTTATTTTTCTCTCATTGCTGAGACAAAATACCCGACACCCAAAGTTAGAGGAAGAAAGGTTTATTTGGCTTACAGTTTGTAGAGGTTTCAGTCCATAATTGGCTGGATTCAATGCAGGGTGGCATGGCAGACAGGCGGAAGGCAGCAAGGCAAGCAAGAGAGCAAGCAAGGGGGTAACCAGCTTCTTCCTTTGCCCTGCATTTGATCTAAACTGCTAGGATTAGGGTGGTGCCAAACCAATCAGTGGATTGATTTAGTAATGATACGCCCTTAATCCCAGCATCACACACTCTAGATTCAGTCACCTCTGATTCAGCCACCTCTTACCACATGAGGATTTGGGGGGACATTTAGGCGAAACCATAACACCTAGGATTCTGGGAGGCTGAGGCAGGAGGATCACGAATTTGAGCCCAGACTGGGTAATTTAGGGATTTGGCAAAATCCTGTCTCATGATACAATATAAAAAGTAAAAAGGTTTGGGGACGTAACTCAGAGCAAAGGCCCAGTACCACAAAAAAGGGGAGCTGTCCTCTATAATTCTATTTCTGTCAAAATTATAGAGACATTGCAAGTTATTGGTGGCATATGCCTGTGGTCTCAGCTACTTGAGAGGCTGAGCAGGAGAATCTTTTGAGCCCAGGAGTTTGAAACCAGCTCGGACAACATAGTGAAACTTCAGTTCAAAAAAAAAAAAAAAAAGCTCAGCATAGTGGCACATGCCTGTAATCCCAGCACTTGGGAGGCTGAGGCAGGAGGATTGCAGAGAGTTCAAGGC
>PVJO010007033.1:37553-84930 GCA_004026905.1 Hystrix cristata | reverse complement strand
GTAAAATAAATGGCCTTCATAGGTACTGATAAGGTGGGCACATATGGGTACATGTTATTAATGCTATGCTTTGAACTATACAAATATAGTGTAATATTACAGAGTATCTCGAAAAGACCATCTTGAAAAATCTAATTCAACCTTCTGTCCTTAAACCTTCTCTCTGAGAGAGGTCCCTCATAACTTATATACTTAGACTTCTATCCACCTGATCCAATGCAATATAAATTTCTTTTGATAAGCTAGTCAGGAACATTTTTCAGCTCATCATCATCATCATCATTAGATAATAACCCTTCATATTCAAAAGGGATAGACTCTTCAGTTTGCTTTTCTTCTGAAAGCTAAGCAAGAATTCTAAAGGCTTAAATTTATCTCCTCCAAATCTGGTTTTTTGCTTATTTATTTTGTTGTTTAAGGAAAAATCATTTTTGGCTTTTGAGATCTTTTCTAAAGATCTCATATATTTTTAATGGAGAATTATTAATCTTGTTTTAAAAGAATGAGATAAGAGACAATCAGATAAGCTTGAACAAACCTTACTCGTAGGCGTTCATTTGTACCAATGAACTGAGGGGAGTTCGCTAAATAAAAACTGAACAAATCCTGTAATAAATTACAAAACTAGTTTTGTTTGAAATATTTCCCACTCAAAGCAGTATTGAAATTATCTATGAAAATAACTCATAAAAGCATATTTGGCCTAGGGCACTGAGTTTTTAACAAATAGAAAGCCAATAATAGTCTGCATTGCAATCCTCAAAAATTGATTGTTTTCCCAACTAGCAAAATGTGTTCATTTTTATTTATAAACATTCATCAGCAAACTCTAATGTCACTGTACCATCAAATGCAAAGCAACAGGGACAGGTTATATGAGGAGAGCATTTAGAATATATGCCAACGCCAATTGCCCAAAAACAAAGATTGTTAATTAACATACATGAGATAGTTTTTCAATATAGGGTGACCAAATATTTTTGCTATCCCATGACTAGATTTATGGTGGTTAAGAGGAATTTATCATTTTGTGAAATATTCCCACTCCAAATAGTGATTCGTGTGTGACGGCAAACTCAGTCATCAACTAGCTACCCATCCTCTGATATCCTGCTCACTTAATGGCACATAACCTGTTGGTCTTTCCAAGGAAATCGAGGCAGAAGATCAGCTAAGAGGAGGGCAGATGTTCAGGATCTACAGAGGATACTTGCTGAATATTGCCAAGCTCCTGTCTAAGCAAACTCAGTCCGCTACTAAACCAGTGACTCCTGTCTGAAGAGGAAGAGCACCTTCACGTTACATCCATTCTTTTTAGTATCTGTTTTTATACTACTTCAAGTATTCCACATGGATTTAGGACAGACAAAAACAAAAGCTTCCCTCTCTATGATGCTACCCATCACCAACAGAAAGATCTTTTAATCTGGATACACCATGTTTTTATTTTTAAAATTATATAGAAAATAGAACTTACAGAAACTCAACCTAATGCCTGTTCCTTTTGGATCCAGTATGAAAAACGCATTGCTTGCCTGCACTTAGGCTAATGGAGACCACCCTTTGGCTGAACCATAACCCCTGAAATTAGCAGCTGAGTCCCAAGGAAACTGTGTAGGCAAAAACAGATTTTACCTCTCAGTGCATATGAACCTTCAGAGAAGTCATCTATGACAGAAATACTTAGGAATGGCATAAATACCTAGCACTAATCATGACTCTAAAAATATCGCTTTGATAGTATATGGAATATTTATGCTTACTTTCATAAAGTCCTTTTGTTCAATAAAGGAGGGTGGGACAGTCCTTACAATTCCCAGAAATCCTTGAAAGAATATAGAGTAAAGAAGGGGAAATCCATAATTCTGACACTATGCCGAGCACAATATGGCCCTGGAGAGTGTCAGGCTAATAAGTTCGAAATATCTATTTTAAAATACTACCAAATCACATGATACAACAGTGATCACGTAAAGAGAGTGCTATATCATGAGTTTGACTGATTCTACAAGAACTAAAAGGAATGTTCAGAACAAAGAATGTTTACACTACAGTAAAAATACTGTCAGCAGCATATCCAATGGCCATTTTCAAAAAACATTGCAGAAAGTCATGAATAATACCGTGGAAATAAGCAAATGAAGAATGACAAAAATCATCAGTCTGTTATAGGAAGTAGAGTATTTGCAGGACTAAGTGGGCTTTGGGTCATATTTTAAAAGACATAAATGATACTTAAGGACATGCAAAAGCAAACAGTGGAGTAAAGAGAAATCATGAACAACATGTCCAGATTATGCAGGTGAGAATTTTAGAAATTCATTGTGTCTTTCAAGTTAACCATATATCCATTACAATATTTAAGAAGAAACAAAACAGTGATCAGTGCCAGTGTACCTTAAAGAAGAGAATAAATTGGTGGAGGACAAAGAAAACCTAGTTGAATCAAGTAAAATGCATGAGATTAGAGGCAGTCTAGAGACAATTTGGAAACAATGATAGCAAAACTATTAAAGGTGTGAAGGATAGAATAGTCCTTTGTAAATGGAGGCACAAGTGTAGATTTCATAAATCTTCACTAAAAGGATCAGTAACAATGCATCATGAATAGCGTTGAGCCTCAGCAGGCTAAAAGAGAGCGAATAAAAATCCAGGCAAGGCAAGCTTATATTTGGGGAAAGGAACAAAAACATGGATGCTATTGAAAATGATCCTTCAAGTAATAGTTGAGTGTTCAAGTACAGACTTAATAATTTTTAAATAAATGGCTAGAAAATAATGAAGTCAGAACTAAAAGATATCCAAGAGACTCAACTATGTTAGTACAGCATTCTGTTTATTTAGCATTTTACAGTTTGCAACAGTATTAAAAGGTGCACACACTTAACTTTAATACAAATCCGTTTTGTAAGTATATATTTTGTCCTTTCTTTTGGGAAGAAATTTGAGGTTGAAAGAAGGAAAGTGATTTGCCCAAGATCAAAAATAGAATAAGTAACTGAAACCTAAAACAAAATATTTTTCCCCATTACACTAAAAGTGGCAATTTAAGTATAAATAGCTGAAGAATAGATACTCCAAGGAAACTATGTGGAAATTAGTCATGGGACTCAAGGAGGAAAAGTAGTCATATTATTTTTTTGAGAAGCAACTAATTTTTCAACTACAACTGCATCCATTGAATAAAAGCTATTAAAAAAAAAGAGTAAAACATCTACTGTTATTTTCCTCATAAAGCTGCAAGATTTTATTTCATTAAATGGTTCTGTCACTCTGAATCCTTCATATGGGATAAAATAAATAGTACTCTTCTTAGTAATTGAACTGCACTTTCATTTCACTAAAATGCTGCTTATTAATCCAGAAAAAGGAATCCAAAGTCTTCGTGTTGCATTAAGTAAAATTAAGTCTATTTCTTGGCACTTAATTAGATATGTATTTCACAACACAAACAATAATTGAATGTCAATATAGACATTTATAATGTCTTCTAATACTAGAATAAAATGCTTCAAATGATAATTTCTACTCTGATTTCCAATGATAGATTTTGCAAAAAGTGATTCATTTATGGCTACTTTTATTCCTGTCCAACAATAAATTCAAAGTACTCATGCAACCACATACTGCAGCTGGAAAAAACATAGGTCAAAAAATAAATTTTTAAAAAATGAATAAACTCAGTATCATATGAATGCACGTGTGATCCCAGATTGGCTGTGTCATATTATTTGACTTACCTAAATATTTTTAAATAATTTTTAATGGCATAAAGTCAATAGTTCAGCACTATTATGTTGTAAATGCAAAGCAATGACAGATCTTACTAAGAAAAAAGAAGCCAGCTCACAGTAACATAATTATCTGTATTCACAACTGAAAAATAATTATGGACTGTAATTTAAACAGTGTTTGACTAGATGTATTTGTAGCTTAATGAGACTCATTCTGTCTGAATCAGAACTTCACATGAATACTTTATCTAACTGGGAAATAGATTTTTTAAACACATGGTATGTTTTTTGTTTTGTTCTATACAAGTCAATCATCCCAAGCGTCTGTCATGAAGTTTGTAATGAACATAGAAAATAAAGAAAATGATCGGAAGCTTATTGAATTCTAAAACTTTACTGCCTATATTGTAGAAATAAAAGTAATTCCTATAAGAATATTTTGTAACTAATTTTGATGAATTTTGGGACATTCATCAAAAGCCTGGAGGCATTTTTGGTTGTCACATATGGTAGTGTGGCTGGTTACTGGCATGCAGAGGGCAGAGACCAGGGATAATGGAGAAGAAAAGAATTACTCAAAATGTCATAGTGCCCAAGGTGGGGAATTCTGCCCTAAGCATATGCTTTCAGCACTCACCAAATGCTTCTGTTTATTGATAGTGTATTTATTGATCGTGAAGCAATATGAAAGTGTACACACCAGACAAGAAGCCAATGTGTTTAGGACTGAATTTAAGAAATACACTCAAATCTTTCATGGATATTTCTTCCAGACTGTCTCTCTAAAATATTTTTAAAGAGATTAGTAAAAAGACAATTATATTAAATCTGTATCACACTATATTAAAGTATGCTATAGCATATTGTTTATGCTAGGTTAAATTATACTACAACTACCATATGTCGTTAACATATTTGATGACTAGGCACATTCCTATATTAATAGGAATAGAAATTTTCAAGAAATATATGACATGTAAAGATTTATTCTCTGCATATGGAAAAGTTTTGATTGCCTCCTTGAAAGATAATACAAAGTGGTTTCATAGATGTAATCAATTACAAAGTTTTACACTTTATTAAATCTATGACTAAGCAATATTCTTTTGATGTTTTAAATTAATTTATTTGGTACACTTTTGGCATACATAATGAACACATTCATTGCAGGGAATTTGTATCTGTACATAATATATCTGAATTCTTTTTTTCCCATTTCCCCTCTCTACCCCTCAATCCTTCTTCCCTCTTCATTTACAAAACATTTCTGTTGGTTTCCTTCCATTTTGTTTTATTTTTTATCCCCATTCCTTTCTTTCTCTCTCCCCCGTCCCTTATTTTCCTTCCCATTTGGATAATTTCTTTCTACTTCCCAATATCTATCCTCCATTTTGGTCCTTATTTACCCTTTGGTTTAATCACACAACAAAAGCAACTTGATATTTAAACACGTGTGTCTGAGGTATTTGTATTAAATCTGTACAATCATTTTGGAAGTATGGCCATTTTCACTATATCGGTTCTGCCCATTCAAGAACAAGGAATATCCTTCCATTTTCTGATATCCTCTTCAATCTCCTTTTCAACAGCACTGTATTTTTCACTGTAAAGGTCTTTTACTCAGTGTGTTAGATTGATTCCTAAGTATTTATTTTTCTTGATGCTATTGTGAAAGGTGTTTCCCTAATTTCTCTCTCAGCAAATTAGTTATTTGTGTACAGGAATGCTATTGAGTTTTGAGTGTTGACTTTGTATCCTGCTTTGGTACCAAATCTGGTTCTTACATGTTAGAGTCTTTTCGAGAAGTTCTTGGGATCTTCTATGTAGACCACCATGTCGTCTGCAAACAATGATAATTTAATTCTTCCTTTCCCACCTTCAGTCACTTTATTTCTTCTCTTGTCTAACTGCTCTGGCTAATGTTTCTAGAACTATACTGAATAGGAGTGGTAATAATGGGCACCTTTGTCTTATTCCTAATTTCAGAGTGAAAGCCTTCAGTTTTTCACCGTTTACTATGATGCTGGCTGTTGGTTTGTCACAGATGGCTTTCATCAGATTGAGATAAAGACCATCTATTGCATTTTTCTTTACCTTTTTTAAAAATTATCATAAATGGGTGTTGGAATCTGTCAAATGCTTTTTCTGCATCTATTGAGGAGACCATGTGGTTTCTGTCCTTGGTTCTGTTGATGTGGTGTATTACATTTACTAACGTGCATAGTTGAACCATCGCTGCATCCCTGGCATGAATCCTCCTGGGGCATGGCATATAATCTTCTTGATGATTTACTGCATTCTGTTTGCCAGTATCTCATTGAAGATTTCTGCACCTATGTTCATTAAGGAGATTGGCCTGTAGATCTCATTTTTGGTTGGGTCCTTCTCTGGTTTTGGGATCAGGGTAATGCTTGCTTCTAGGAATGACTTTGGGAGTATTGTTTCTCTTTCAGTTTCATTAAAGAGTTTGATGAGTAGTGGCATCAGATCTTCTCTAAAGTTCTTGCAGAATTCAGTGGTGAATCCATCAGGACCTGGGCTTTCCTTTGTTTGCAGTTTTTTTTTTAATTACTTTTTCAGTGCCATTGACTGATATTTGATTGTTTAGAATTTTTATATCTTCTTGATTTGGCTTTGGTAATTCATATGTATCTAGGAACCTGTCGATTTCTTCTGAATTTTCCATCTTATCTGAGTACAGGTTTTCAACATAGATACTGATGATCTTATGGATTTCTACAGGATCTATTGTGGTTTTGCCCTTTTCATTCCTAAGATTTGGATCCTTTCTTTCCTTGTTTTGATATGGATGGCTAAGGGTTTGTCTATTATATTTGATCTCACAAAGAACCAACTCTTCAATTCATTGATTCTTTGTTTTCTTAGTCTCAGGTGCACTAATTTCTGCTCTGAGCTTTATAATTTCCTTCCTTATACGTGCTTAGGGTATTTTCTAGAACTTTGAGGCTCAACATTAGGTAATTTATTTGAGTTTGATCCATTTTTTGATGTGGCAATCTACTGCTATAAAATTCCCTCATACGACTGATTTCATTGCATCCCATAAATTCTAGTATGCCATAACAGCATTATTGTTCAATTGTAGAAACTGTCTAATTTCTTCTTCAATTTTATCTGTGACCCAGTGATTGTTCAAGAGGGTGGTGTTTAATTTCCGCGTGTTTAGTGTTTGTAGTTTGCCATTTATTTCCAATTTCATTATGCTATGATCTGATAATATACATGAGATAATTTCAATTCCTTTGCAATTACTTAAGCATATTCTATGAGCTAGCATGTGGTCTGTTTTGGAGAATGTCCTGTGTGAAGCTGAGAAGAATGTATATTCTGTTGTTCTCAGTTGGAACACTCTGTAGAAATCTACTATGTTCATTTGTTCAAAGGTTTGATTTAGTTCTGATGCTTCTTTGCTAATTACTTTCTAGTTGATCTATTTGTGACAGTGGGGTACTGAGTTCCCCCTTTACAATTACATTACTGTTTATTTGATTTTTCATATCCATTAGTGTTTGTTTTATATAGTTGGCTGCGCCACTATTTGGTGCATATAAATTTATGATTGTTACCTTTTCCTCTTGATTTCTTCCCGTAACAAGTATGTAGTGACCTTCTTTGTTCCTTCTTATCCATCTTGGCTTGAAATCCACTTTGTCTACAAATAGAACAGCTACTCATACCTTTTTCTGAGTACGTGTTGCATGGAGTATTGTTTTCCATCCTTTGAATTTCAGTCTATGAATTTGTTTTGGGGTTAAATGTATTTCCTGTATGCAACATATTGTTGGATCTTGTTTCTTGATCCATTCTGTCTGTTTATTTTGATTGGTGAACTGAGACCACTCAAATTGATGGTTATAACTGATAAGTATTGAGTTATCTTTGTCATTGCATAATTTTACTGTTGTTGGTTCCTCTTCTATTTAATTATTTGTCTTGCCTGGTGGATTCATTCTATTGGGATTATTGGAATTGGTGTCTTCATTGTCTGTTTCTAGAACTTTTGAAGTGCTGGTTTGGTGGTCACCGATTTCTTCAGGAGGTCTTTATCATGAAAGTATCTTATTTCTCCAACAATTCTAAAATATAATTTTGCAGGGTACAATAATCTGGTTTGGTGGTTGTTTTCTTTTAGGGCTTGAAATACTTCATTCCAAGCTCTCTTTGACATAATGGTTTGTGTTGAGAAGTCTGATGTGATTCTGATAGGTTTTCCTTTGTAAGCAATTTGTTTCTTTTCTCTAAAAGCTTTTAATATTCTGTTCTTGCATTGAATTCCTGGAATCTTGACTATTAGGTGCCTTGGTGTGGATTTTTTTCTGATCATGGCTAATTGGGGTTCTATACATATCAATTCTCTGTACATCAAATTTCTCTTCCCATGCTCGGGAAGTTTTCTCCTATTACTTCTGTGAACAGGAGAAGTAATGTCCTTTTGTGTTGTCTTCTGATTTTTCATTGATTTCAATTAATCTTATATCACTTTTCATTGCATCATCTAGCAGCTATTGGATTGATTATTTTGTGGTCTCTTGCTATACTGATGATCACCAACCACAGCCCTGCCTTCTAGATCTTTTCCTATGTTGGGCATGTATGGTAATCCTACATTCCTCAATTTCTGAAATCTGTACCCACTCTAGATTCACTAAGCATATCCCTCATTATGATTATCATCTCTTCAGTTATCATCCTTCAGTTATTTTTCTTTTCTTTTTGTCCAAGGACTTAGTCATGTACTTTGCTACTTCTGCTGCTACCATTTCATAAAATTCAACTGGGAGGCTTTTGATTTCTTCCACCTCAATGTCCTCTGAGCTTGCTTCCAGCAAACTGAGTGTGTTGGACTGCATCTTGTTTCTGAGTTTTCTCGTTTTCTATTTTCTTCTTTTGTTTTCTCCATTGAAACTCATAAGTTCCTTATGGCAAGTAGTTTTATTACTAGTATCAAGACCTCTTTACGTAATGACTACTTTTCAGAGCTGTCTTCTAGACACAGCTGACTTTCGGGCTTTGAGTCTGTCCCAGGATCCTACCTCTTCTGTTTATTAGGGATGAAAGTTTGAGACCTGTTTGGTCTATCACCTGGTTCTTTGGTACTGGGCTGTACTACTGTTTATGACCCCCAAACAATGTACGTGTTGATATACAAGGAGGATCAATTGATCACATCAGTAACGTCAGCTAGGCTAACTTAGTACAATCAGTAATAACTATAGTATCAAGTACAAACTGTAATGATTAATACTCTATCACCTTTGATGATAGGTACAAAATTTATAGTTATTTATAGTTATATAACAAAATCTAAGACAAATCAGAAAATTATACACAGGAAATATCCCATTGCTAAAGCAATTTATCTCCTTTCACCATAAAGCAATATTCATCCATTGTAAGATATAGTTAACTACCTCTAGATTCATAAGGGCAGGTGGTGCAGGTGTGGTAGTATGAAGAAAACAGGAGCAAAAGAAATAGATTATGAAAAATAAAGTAATGGTGGGTGTGAAGAATGTGGTAAGATTGATGTAGGAGGTCTTGTTAAAGAGCAAAGGGAAATTAGTGGCATAAGATAACAGTAGCAGAGACAACCACCTGGGAGAAGGATAAATAATAGGGAGTGAAGGTTAAACTAGAGGAAAAGAAAATAAAACATCCTATGGAAACTAGGTGAAAGAAAAAAAGTGAGAAAAGAAAGGGGAGAGAAAGAGAGTAAAAGGACGGCCTATTCAAACAAATAAATCAAAGTAATATTAAAGGGGGGGCAAGAGAATGGGTGGTAAAACTCCAAACCCCATCAAAAAAATAGCGAAAAATCAAAAACATACCAAAATGGAGAAGGGGAAAAAAAGGAAAAAAAAGAAAAGAAAGAAAGAAGTGAGAGCAAGAGAGAAATGTTCCTATGTATTTCAAGAGAAGTGTTTTCTTCCCAGGTCAGTAGTCTTTAATCTTACAAGTCACATTCCTCTTTGCCCCTCTTTGTAGTCTGTGAGTTTGCATGATGGTTACTTAGTTTGGGGGTCTCTCTCCATAGTCTCATTTGTAGTAGTTTTTCAAGCTGGGTAGCTAGAACAGGGAAGGTGTGGGGTCTGGTTGCTGAGGCTTCTGTTGTAGATTCCTTCTTGGTGAGCATTGACTCTGGATACCCAATGTATTTTCCAGTGTCTGTGGGACAGGATCCTGATATACAGTGGTTCCAGTGGGAACACAGACCTGACCCTCAGTCCTGTGGATGCTCAGAGGAGAAATAAGTCTGCCCAGGACTAACATGTGCAGACTTCTACAAGCCCAATGAGGGCACAGAGCGCTGGGTGGTGTCTCATGGGTGCCCACAGTACCAGGGCAGAACAGGGAGCCATTAACCCTTCCTGTTTAACCAGGTAGAGGACTGGTTTATTTGTATTAGGCAGGGACAGCATCCAGGCCTCTGGCTGAATGCAGGGTGGAGACTCTGCCTTGCCCAGGGTGCTTGGAACACCCCAATGTAAACCCCGGCTGCCCGGGGAATGGTGTTAGATGTCAGACAGAGACTCTGGTAAGTCCAGAACTGGAGCAGGAAAGTGAGAGCTCAGTGAAGGTTCAAGGGAATCTGGGTGTTGAGGATGGACTCAACTGGAAGAGTGTTAGCTCTGTGTGCCAGATGAATGTCCAAATTTGCTTGGGATAAACTTCAGGCTCCCAGCAGTGCCTCGGGTGTGCTCCGGATCCAATAATAAAGACTTCCCGCAGGTAGTGGTTGTTTGTTTATCAGCTCAGAGTCTGAGAAGGAAATAGCAGGTTGAGGGAGAGAGCAGCTCCCTGGTTACTTGCCCCTGGTGAGTTCCAATGAATAATGCTGCCAGGCAGCAGAGTTCTTTGTTTGGAGAGGGGATGATGAGGCAAAGGGCCCATGTACCCCAAGTCTATCCTCTGCGGCTGCTTGGGTCTCTGCCATGCTGCTTGGATCTTGTCAGCTATTTGGGAACTTCTTAAAATGGTAGTTTCCGTGTTAGTAGTGAACTGAGGCTCCACAGGCAGCCCTCTCAGACTGCTTTGTCTGTTTTAAACTCCTACACATATGCTTGTTTGATCTACAAGTCTCTTCTTTCAAATTGATTTTTTGCATCGGGCTGGATGTTCCTCTCCTTCCTCCAGTTACCTGTGTTTTTAATTGACCTTGTCTGAGTCTCTGATGTGACTCCTCTATTCAGCCATGTTGAAAAACCTTTTTATGTTTTGATTTTAAGCCAATTTATGCACTATAAAAAATGAATACGATGCTAAGAGGAAAAAAAGCATGAGTGTTTACCATCTCTTTGCATTAATTTCATGAAGTACATTGGAGCCTATATTCTTTGCCCCCCAGCCATATCTCTTGGGCTGACGGACTACTGTTTTTGGCGCGAAGTAGCCTCATGGCCCAAGTTGTAGGGGTTCTGGTATAACCTTGCTTCTCATTTCCCAGTCCAGTGTCCTAGAAGTTTATGAGGGAAAAGAAGACACGTCCCAAGTTCTGCAAGTCCAAGTGAACTTGGCTACTCTATCACCTCAGTTCAGTAGAATCAATGGAGTACAATATGAAAAATGCAGTATTTTTAATGAAATTCCATCATAGCTTACGGTACACAAGGAAGCAGAAAATATGACCCTTGAGGTCACATCTTCCTCAAGTATTAACAAGACCTGTGAGACCTGTGCTTAGGGTTAGTATGAATAGGTTCAACTTTTTTGCACTTTGAAAAGTTTTTCTAATCCAATTAGTACAAGAAAAACCAATTTCTTAAAGCTACATTTTCTTTCTTTGTATACAATAACACAGCAGTGATGGTGAAAAATGAAATATTGGTGTTAATGAATAACAGACCTACAAAGTAATAAAAATAAACAGAATGTTTGCTTGGAATAGGTGTGATTTTAACAACAGACTAAAAGTAGCAAACAAGCAAAGAAAAGTTTAGTCAAGAAAGACAAGAAAAATATTTTTAAAAAATCACTCAGCTAAACAATTAGAAGCAAAAGATAAAAAATAGAAGCTTATAAGTAAAAGGATTTTCAAACTGCAGTAGCAAGCCATAAAATAACTATCCCAATATGATGAGAAATAAGAGACAATAGCAATCATAAAGCAACGTTAATGTCATTGCTAATGTTTCATTTTCCCTAAAAAAAGTATGAAAATTAATATGGTGAATAGAAATTTTTCTTTAAGAAAAAATGTTTTCATATTGTATAATACTAATGTCATTGTATTCTTAATTGATATACTTGTAGTCTTCTAAAGTCATCAACCGTTGTAAAGTACACAAACACATTCAGAGTCACAAGCCTGCATAAAATACAGATGGTCGATAGCCACATAAATAGATCAACGATTACAAAGATGGATTGAGGAGACAAAAACGAGCTCTGCTATTAAGCATGCATGAACTTCCTGACTATAAGAATAATTATACTCTAGAATTGGTTAATTGAGGGAAGTTGAAGAATCTTTTTTCTCTGCAGAATCAATAGGTACCCATCTATCTTTGACGACTTAGGTGTAACATTGCCTGGAATTCAGGGAATGGATTGGCTGACCTTTGCTTCACTCTAATCATTTTGTCATTATTCAAAACTAAGTTTTATAGATCACATAATCTGTTTTGAGAAGTAAAATCACATGTGGGAAAACAATCATGAAACAAACGATAAATTCCATGTATACTGTGTAGTACAGTATTAGATACGCAGCTGGGTTTCAGAAAAGTTAATACAGCCATGCTACATGGAGATTATGGCCAGGAAACAAGAGCAATCATAAAGCATCGCTTACCATTATTAATCATAAATCAGGGGTGGGGCAAGCTGCAATATTTGCATGCATGCATAGCGATACCAATATTGCTTTACAAATACAGCTGCAAGATTTTCATGCATGTATAGCAACACCAATATTGGCTGCATATATAGCATCTATGGAGGTATTTGTGCAGTTTCCAGGTATGAAGGTGTTCCTCTGGAGCTATATTTCACACCTAAGGTATTCTTGAGACAATTTGGGTCTTTTATTAAAGAAAAAGTGTACTTCAAATGAAAGGAAAGGCAGTAAAGAAGGGAAGGAAGGGAAGAAAGAGAGTCAGAGAAAGACAGAGACAGAGAGAGAAAGGGAGAGAGGGAGGGAGGGAAAGAAAGGTCAGAGAAAATGAAGTAAGTGGAAAGAGGGCAGCAAATAGGACACCAAACAGTTCCACGCTCGACAAGAATGTATCTGTCCTTTCAAATAAGGGAGACAGAGACCAAAATACCATGAATAAATAGAACATGTGCTTAAACATACAGGTGTCAGGTAGATAGTGTGGATTGCTTTAGAAAGAGAAAAAAAAAAAACCTACTTAAAAAGTCATCACAATTCAGAATATCAAAAGAAGTATCTCTGCACAGTAGGGTGACTATAAATAATGATAATACATAGTTCAAAAAGCTAGAAGAAAGCATTTTAAAAGTTTTCATCATAAAGAAATGATAAATGCTTGCGACAATGGGTAAGTTTGACCTGATTGATTGTTTGATTTTTCTTTTTTTTTTATTTTTATCTTTTTTGGTTTTGGTTTTTTTGAGACAGGGCCTTGCTATGTAGCTCAGGCTGGCCTTGAACTCACTATATATCTCTGGCTGACCTTGGAAGTCCTGGCAATCCTCCTGCCTCAGCCTCCCAAGTGCTGGAATTACAGGCGTGTGCCACCATGCCCAGTTTATGTTTGACCTGATTTAAACATTATACCACATATGCATGTATTGAAACTTTATGTGGTATCCCACTAATATGTACTGTTTTTTATGATTTTATGCATTGATTAAAAATAACATTTTTTAAAAGTTATCTCTTTCCCTAATCTCATGGTCTTATTCATCACTCCTTAAAACTGTGTTAGCTTTTCTGAAATATCACAGCATGTGAGCCTGATAAGCAGACTCTTTTTTCTGATTTTTCTAATACTACCCATCCCTCAACATGCTGTCCAGAAAAACTTTAGTCCTTAAGCTTCCACTGGCCATGTTTTTTTTCACTAGTAGGCCCAAGACTTTCATTGGTCCTCATATTCCAACCATTACTGCTTTGCA
Source organism: Hystrix cristata (assembly GCA_004026905.1). Lineage (NCBI taxonomy): Eukaryota > Metazoa > Chordata > Mammalia > Rodentia > Hystricidae > Hystrix > Hystrix cristata. The sequence goes on along the minus strand of PVJO010007033.1, from coordinate 71,095 downwards.
AATGACTTCAGCAATCCTTGTTCTCAGTCCTGATATGTACATGGTAATACAATGTTACCTATAAAATTTTCCTCCACTGCACTAGATTTTTACTCTTACCTGGAAGGCCTCTTTTTCCCAGTGATACAACCATTCTCTCTATCACCAAGATTTTTCAATGAATCCTTTTTCCTTTTCCTTTTTTTCCCACTTGTTATTTACCTACCTTTCCTTTACTTCCCAAACTCTGGTGTATTTTGGAACTTTATTGTTGCCTACATTCTTAATTAAAGGAAATGCTAAATATCAATTCAAAGCAAAAGAAAATAAAGATGCACTATTTTTCACATGTAAGTGTAAGATCCCCTGAATTCTTCTATGAGTTCCCAAAAGGGACTCTAAGTGCCTAGTTATCCATCCCTGCTTTATTATATCTTTACAAATTTTTCCACAATATTAATACAGTACCTTCTATGTGAATGTTTTTACACATTTGCCTTGTGACTATGAGTATAAACATCCTATCAAAATGATACCATTCCAGCATTTCAGAATTATTCACATGCACTAACTATCTCAAATAAAACATGCTTTATTTTTCTCTTAACATTTACATCACCTTTTTGGAACTGCTAATTTCATTTCTTTGTCAATGTTCTTCTATGCATAAGTATGTCTACTAATACTTCTTTTATACCACTGATACCCTAAAAATACTAGTCTTAACTTTTTTTTTCCTCAACAGGACAAATTAAATAACAGTGAAGCAGATTTTCAAATTTGGAATAATGATTCTAATAGTCATCTAAATTAAGAATACATCATTTAGATGTAACTTATGAGTGTGTATATTGAAAGATCCTCAACTACTTCAGGATATGGTGTACATTTAGGTGTTTCTAGAGTATATGTTACTGCCATTAAATTAAGACATTTTTTTCATCCACATAGTGAACTCAGATTCTAGTTTAAACTTAGATATTTTGAAATAAAGGAAACATTAGCATTTTTAATCAATAACCTTAACATTTGAGCTTGACCTTGTTGATTAAATAAAAGTAGTTTTTGTTGTGATTGCTAGTTTAGTAAGACATTTATCCTACCAAATAACTAAAATATATTAGCTATCTAGCAAGGAAATTGATCCATTTTAGGAGAGACGATACTAATGTTAATTCAAGACTCTGGGGAATGATGTATCCGTAAATGTATTTTTGTTGTCTCTGTTGGCATGAGGAAACAACCATGTTACATGAGCAACAAACTATAATTATGCATGAATGGAGTTTAGCACCATAATCAAATAGAACAACAAAGTTAATCTGATGATACATATTTAATGCTATGCATTATCAATGTGCTACATGGTAATTAGACACAAAAGGTATACAGCGCATATGAATGCCAAATTGATGTTACTTTTGCATCACTGAAGGAAACATTTCTGGGATACGAGATGGAAAGAAGTATTGATGAGTCTAGTCTTTTCTCCTGCATGAGAGAAGCAGTCTTCTCTGCAGGCTGAAAAATCATATAACTGTTTCAACCCAGAAGCATCCTACTTACTGGAAGATACTGAGGCATTCGGTTTATCTAGGTACTAGCAATATCAAACTTAATAACTCAAGTGAGTTGCCAATCACTTATGTCACATACTCATGTTACCAAATCCCAGTTATGGATGTATCATATGATAAACTCTTTGCTTCCCATAAGCTGAATTAAAAAAAAAAAAAAAAAACTTCTGGCGGAAGAACTTGAAGGGTAAGGGACAAAAACACATTTTAGAGTATCTGGAACTGAGAAGGAAAGCAAGCTGGTTTTAAAAGCATCCTGGCAAATAAAAGGTATGAAACAGAAGGCAGAAAGTAGGTGGAGCAAAGAAGGAAAGGGATAACATGCACAGATATGTGAAAAAGAGAAAAAGGTAAAGACTAGAAAAGGGAATAGAAGTCTGGAATATAGGAAGAAACAACACAAGTCCAGGTCAATGAATACACAGTAAATAAGGACGGCATGAAAGCACAAAGTAGTTCAGGAGGATCTACACTGGTTCTCCTTCACTCACCTTCCCAGAGTACAATCCAAGATTTAGCATAATAATGTGATTTTAAAGGCAGCTGTTTTGACTGCACAGTGGATAAGATTAAACCAGCAGTTTCAAGAATTTAGATACAATTTACTGGCATCTCCAAACAAGAAGCAATTCATTCCTCCCAACTGGACCAGGCTGATCCAATTTAAAGAAAAGCAAATGTATACTGTTTATGCTATAAAATAAAGTGAAAAAAAAATTCCAGGTAATAAATTTCTATATGCATATTTTAAAAGCTTGTTGCACATAAGGGACATTCATGAGTGTGAATCCCTGTTTGTGCTGCATTCCCTAAAGAGTTGAAAACAAGACTTTACAAATAATAAAGATTTTTTAATGTTATTGGCAAATAAATATTGCACCACCATTCTGCATATTTATATTTTGTCTTTACCAAGGAATATGAAGGAAAGCTATACTGTTTTAAAGGTAAAATAATGGCTACATCAATTAACTCTTCAAAATATGATTCTATCTAATTATAATCTGATTATATAGAAAAGATTAGACAGCATTAATTATCGAGTAGCAGTCACAAGTTTAACTGCCTTATTATATTTTAAAAATAAACCCTCCAATCCCTCCAATTAAAGAAAAGAAGGAAAACAAAGTCACATTTAGGTTTCATGCTTTGTTCATTCTAATTGTTGTGCAAAGAATTTCAGCAGGATGAATGTAGTCAGCTCCTCACTGCAGCTCAGGGAACTACTGACTTGCCCGTTGTCCAGGTTGGACACACACACACACACACACACACACACACACACACACACACACACACACACCACGCAGAGTTTTTCCCTTACAAGGGTATTTCTCACAAAAGTATAACCCTTATATTGGTGTGGCATAATGAAGAGCTGTATCAACTCATTAAACCATAATGCTAAAGAAAATGATCATGTCTAGATTTAAAACATAAGAGATAAACTATGATGCTGGTCCACTTTCCAAAATAGAGAAACTTATATAGAGGCATGGTTTGCTCAAATTAGAAAAAGGTTCTCTAAGGCTTACAGAGATTGAAGGGGTTCCGGCAAAATTGCTAAAGTTATATAACACAAATTGTTCAATGTAATCTTAAAAACAAATTGCCTAGCTCAAAAGAAAAGAAAATATGAACTCCCCCTAAAAAACTGAATGATTCTGCCCTTCTACCCAAACAAACAAACAAAAAACTTTGAGGTTCTCCTTTCTGGAAATTAAAACAGAGCGGTCCAGATATACTAGGCATTCTAATAATATGCTGGACCTGTATAGTGCTTTATTCTACAATGCACTTTATTTGGATCAATCCTCACAATGACCTTACAATTTTAGATGAGGAAATAGGTTTAGAAAACTTTAGCTTGCCCATGGGAATCCAAATAACATAACGGCTTTAGAGTTGTTTTGAATCATTTATCTGCTGCACTGCCACAGTAAGCCACATGACAGTGAGCAATCTTCCTAAGCCTCAGTTTACCCTTTTTGTGAAAGGCAGGTACTAGTGCTTGTCTCACAGGATTGTCATAGGAGTCAATGAGATAATAAACACATGAAGTCCTTGCCATGTTCCTCAGCCTGTTATAAACACCCAGAAGTATAACCCTACCACTTACCCACTGATCTTGAGCAAGCATTCTAACCTCTTGACCTCTCAGTATTTTCCTACATAACATGGTGATAACAATAGCTACTTAATGAGGGTACTGTGATAACAAAACACATGTAATTTCAAGGATACTAAATGAAAGAGAATGATATGTCTATATATGCATATGCTTATATTTAAAAGGACATGTAACTAATGAACTGCCAAAACAGGATTAGAACCAAGATCTTAAAGGGTGAGTTCTCTTACTATCAACACAGCTAGATATTTCTATTTTTCAAATAGAGATGAGTATTTTCCCACAATTCCATTGAGAAGATACCAATCTAGAAATACCTATAACAACAAGTTTAAAAAGGATATCCAACTTACTTGAATTAAGGCCTCACTCAGCATGTCTTCATTAACCTCCAAAATAATGTTTTTTATGTCTTCATACGGCATGCGGTATGATCCCAAGAAGATAGCTAAAACAAAATTTGATTTTATTACAAAATAAAACAGCATCAAGATTTAAAACTCCTAAATATACTTGATTGCCATCGTATAGACTCAAAATATAAAATTTGTCCCTAATGCTAATATAAAGAATTATGAACAAACAATAGCTGCTTTCATTCAATGGACTATTCTATCCGTCTAGGCAAAATGACCTGTTATCTCAGGTTCCAATATTTAGAATTCATGTGTATTTACACAAAATAAAACTACTACTAACAGCACTCATGACTATATGCTCAGGCATTTTAGAATGAACTGATACAAAATGACCCATATAAACTTAGATATTTTATTTCAATTTAGTATCTTAATTCAATATAGAATTGAATGTAGAGATTATCAGATGCATCCAACACAGTACTTCTCAGTAATGGCAGTAAAGTTACCAAATTAAAATCAAATTGCATCCTCCATTATCTGTGGGGTTTCACTTTTACGGTTTTACTTACTTGTCACCAATACAGTCTGAAAATATTAAATGGAAAGTTCAAGAAAGAAACAACTTAAAGTTTTCAATTGAGTGCTATTCTGAGTAGCATGATGAATTTTTATGCCATCTCACTCCGTCTCAATCACATTGTGAATCATCCCTTTTCCAGCATATCTGCAAGGTATATGCTACCTGTCCCTTAAACACTCAGTAGTCTTCTGGGTCATCAGATCAAGTGTTAAGGATCTCAATGCTTGTAGTCATGTGATCTTTATTTTAACTAATAGTAGCCCCAAAGGATAAGAGTTGTGATGCTAGCAATTTGGATATGCCAAAGAAAAGCTGTGAAGCCCTTCCTTTATGTATCATCTCATATCACAAGCATAGTACATACGATATTTTGAGAGAAGAGAGGCCAGATTCATATAACTTTCATTACAGCATATTGTTATAATTGGGCTACTTTATTATTGTCACTGCTGTGCCTAATTTATAAACTAAACTTTATCATACAGATGAATGCATAGAAAATAACCACCGTACATACAGGCTTCAGTACTAGTTGTGATTTCATGCATCCACCGGAAGTCTGGGAACATTAGCCCCCGCAGACAAGGAGGGACCACTGTACTTTGCACTTCTCCCACACAAGAAAATTGAAGTGTCTGAATCATCAGTGTACTCCGAATTCCTGCTGACACTCATGTGGTGTACTATTAGTTGCTTTATATAGTGAATCATTATTTTCACTGTCAACTTTTTAAAACTGGATACTATTTTACATTGTATTGGAATATTGTAACAAATTATACCTAGAATAGCTCAAAATTACTCAGGGAAGTATTTTTCAACATGTTCCAGTTTAATCCCCATTAAATATACTTTTCAAAGGCTATAGATGTGTTCTTATGACTTTACTGGTACCAAAGGAAAATTGAATCTTCACTGTTTGGGCAAATGATTACCTAAACATAGAGACCAAATGAGATTTTCACAATTTCTAAGTAAATGATGTTGACAGTTATCAACCAGCAATTGAGATCATGATATGTTTTTTAAAAAGACTGAGTATCAACTTTATAAAGAAAATGCACTAACAGGTGAGCAATATACAAATTTAGAAGAGCTATTAGTAGACTTCATTTCTAACAGCAACACTGCTACTGTCACAAGAATAATAAGTTGTTGCTTTTAATCTAATTGTCCATAGCATAGTCCTTAACAAAAGGAACTCCCATGGTATTCTTTAAGCAATTAGAAATCCTTGATAAATTGAAATTTCTCATGCATAGAATTTTAGTATCCTCAGAATGTATGTTCAGACTACTGAACTGACAAAAAATTTTCTGGATTAAGTGCAGAGGGAAGAATATATCCAAGTAAAATTTAAATGCTAACTTAAATGAAGATGAGTTTAAATGTTCAACTACTTTAGCAAAAGCTATTTCAGAGCAGACTAGTTTGTTAAGTTTCAAGGTTCAGTAGCCAGTTTTAAAGTGCAGTGAATAGGGCTGGGGATTTAGCTCAGTGATTAGAGTGCTTGCCTTGTAAGCACAAGGCCCTGAGTTCGATCCCCGGCACCACAAAATAAATAAATAAATAAATAAATAAATAAATAAATAAATAAATAAATAAATAAAGTGAATAACAATTTAAATGACTGACACTGCAATTACATCAAATACAAGGGAACAGTAGTAAAAGAAATGAATATTTGAAAATTATCAATCCCAGGTGTAGGCAGAAGGAGAAAAGCCGCCTTATGTTTCACTGCTAAGAATGTTTTATCAACAATACTTTGCAAACCTTTATTATTCATAAGTTTCACCTGAACCAAACAGGACTATAATTATGAATTTTCTCCATACCGGCTAAGAGACAAAAAGGCAACCCAAATCATACTTAGGCATAACCTTGTTTCAAGATGCTACCTATGCCTGCTAAAAGGAGTTGCAACTTTGTTTAAATACATCCAACTACTCCTTCTCACCACCACAGCATCCCAAAGCAGAAAATATTACATACAGAGATTCTGAGCTGTTTTAGGATCCAAAACTCTCAATTCTTTTACTTTCTTCTTTGCAGGCACAGTCTTCTTTTCTTCTGAAGCATCTGCATTTTTCTGAACTGAAAGTAAATGTTGATATATAAACAATTACGGTACTAATCCAAGTACACGAAATAACATTGGTGAGGCATATTAACGACATTAATAAAGCTCACTCTGAAATCAATAAATGTGTTTATTTCATTAGTTCAAGGAAGAGGATAAACATAAAAATACAGACCTGCTTAGAGCTTTCTCTACAAATTAAATATCAGCATTTAAGCAGAAAAGATAAGCCAAATAGAAGTAAAAAATCAATCGCTGCTTTGTACCTAATGCACGGCATTAATTACTCTTTTACCAGGTATCTACAGGAGCACTGGAATTAAATATGTAGCAAAATCTCACTAATTTGGACTAAATGAGGAAAAAGGAAGACATGGATTTCCCTTAAAATAGCCTAAAATGTAGACATTTCTTTAATTCCATGAAATTGCTTTAATGTACCTCAAGTAACTTTAATTGCTAAATAGGTTGCCATAGAAAAATTCCTGCTGAGACTGCTTTGAAGAGTAAGTAGGAACTATTTGCAAGGTGTACAACAGAGGCTTTCAGTTACATACACAGGATTAAAGAGTGTTAAGGAGGAGGTCTTTTGCATAAACCACATTTGTCTCCACCTTTAAAAACATATTGTTTGCTTTCTTAGAACAAAAAAATACTTACTTTTGATTTCTTCAAAAGGAAATCCTTTAACTTCAAATGGTTAAAATATTTGAAACTAAGGAATAGCAGTGCCAAGGAGCAGCATTAGCCCCCATAAGCTATATCAGCCCACGCTTTCCATAAACTAGTCCACAAAACTATGGGGTTATTTGCTATGAAAATGAAGCATGAAGTCAACTCCCTAACCTCTCCTGTATACACCAGAGAAACAATGCAGTACTTAAAAATGTGTGTCCCATTTATTTCACTTAAGAGTATGTTCTCAAGATGCATCCATTTACATAGAAATGTCTCAAGCTTATTGTTTTTTATGGCAGAGTAGTACTCCATTGCACAAAAAACCACATTTTCTTTATCCATCCATCTGATGATGGGCATTTGGGCTGTTTCCAAGATTTAGCTGTTACAAACTGTGTCGCTATATACATGGTTGTGCATATATCGCTGTAGTATGATGTTTTTAATTCTTTTGGGAAGATACCAAGAAGGGGAATAGCTGGGTCAAATGGAACCTCTAGTCCAAGTTTTTCGAGGACTCTCCACACTGATTTCCACAGTGACTGCACCAGTCTACATTCCCACCCACAGTGGAGGAGGGTTCCTTTTTCTCCACAGCCCCTCCAGCATTTGTTATTGGCTGACTTATTGACAATATCCATTCTTTCTGGAGTGAGATGGAATCTCAGTGTTGTTTTAATTTGTATCTCTCCAATGACTGGGAAAAGGAAGAAACTGAATGGGGTAGGGGGAGAAAGGAACAGAGGAACAACAACAACAAAAAAAAAAAGAACAGAAGGAAAAAAATGGAAACAAAGGTTTTGTCAGTAAGGAGGGGAGGAAGGGTTGAAGGAAGGGGAGGGCAATGGGAAAAAAAGAAGCAGCAAGTGTACAGGTACAAATTCCCTATGATGAATGTTATCATTGTATATATATCTAACATGTGCCATTAAAATAAATTTTTAAAAATAAACTCTCCTGTATAGAAACACTATGGTTACCATGGTACTCAAGTATTGGCAGCTTACCTTTTCCAATATAAAAACGGGATTTTAGGTAATGGAACCTATTTAATATTTTAATTTTGTGAAAAAAGTGAACCCAACAATTTTTTTCTAATTAAGAAGAATAATAGACTCATCTCCATTCTCATGAGGTTTCTTTATCACTATTAAAAATATAACTTCATGTTGAGGGAATCCTATTATTTATTATTTTAATTCATCTATTCTTTGTGAAGGACTTCACGAATGAGTTTTTTTTAAGAGGAAAAGCAACGCACAACGATTTTTGCTAAGGCACTATGATCATGGATATTAGCACCTGGGAAACTTTTACAACATATTATCATAGAATGCATAAAAATATGGCAAATCCACTAAGATTCTCTTTGTTTCAATGACGTAAAACATAAGAAATTAAATTAGTTTAATAGAGAAATAACAGATTAAAAATAAATTACATAAATAACTAAGGTTGTAACAATCTGAAGCTTTACTAGACTGACCAATCTAAAGTGATCCACAGTCTAAGGAGACAAGCTAATTATATTGGAAATTATGATCTTATGAGACATGGAAAGTAGTTTGCTGTTGTAACCCAACACAGAATTATTGCTACAATTAGCAGAAAAATTCCCTTTAATATATTTCTTTTTAAATCATCATAAATGTTCCTCTAAAGATCTAAGAATGATGTCCTTGCTATGCAACAACCGATATTTAATTTATTATAATTTTCAACCCATTTCCAGGTTAAGACAACTGTACACAAAGAAACAGCAGTTCAATAGCATTCCCTTTTGCCTATTAAAAATAACAGAATCATATTGAAATTACCTCTAGAATCATTCAGAAATTTTAACACAGTCAAAGAAATATTAAAAATGATTGTCCTAACCTCTTCACATGTCTTAAACTCCACGATGGGAGCCTAATTAAGTAGGTACATATAGAATGAAAACGCTGTAGAGTAAGAAAGCTGTATTAAGATTATACTGCAAACTAATAGGCATCTGGGTAACCCAGACAGAGATGATGCTATTAGTGTGATGTTACATGTTAACATTTTTTCATTAAAACATAGCCCAACCCTACCCCTTTAAAATGAACTAATTTTAAAAAATTAAAATATGATATCCTAAACATCTTTGTAGTTCACAGTTTGGTTTATTGAAATTTAAACTATTTACCTTGTGTCATACAACGTAGCTTAAATCCTGGGCTCAAAAAGTGGTACAAATTGTATGAATGAGTACTAATGTTTTGAGAATCACAATGGTAATACAAGTTTTGAAAAGTTCCTCAAGAGCATGAGATTCATAGTAGTTATAATAGTAGCCTATACAATGTGATGGCATGTCAGTGAGGTTTGATTAAAATAAAGAAGTTAGAATTAAAAAAAAAAGTTCTTCAACTAGACAGGCTTTCAAAAACAATTAAATTTTACCATAGTAAGTAGATATTGACCAGTAGTTATTATTGACTTTGGCCTCCATCTTTTAGAAATGTTTTCCATGGGGATCAAAAGCACAGGGTCAGATAAACAGAATTCAATGAATAGCAAAGAAACACCAAATATACCTAGAGGATTGAAGGCTTCGTAGATTAAAAACTGGTGCTTGCACGGTGACTTCAAAATGTCACATGTCCTAGAATGATTTTATTCTGGGTATATTTCTACTATTTACACAATTTAAACAAACTATAACAATTCTATAATTAATTGAAATTACTCAGATGGGATCAAAAATTTTTAAGTTTCAATATAAAAACTTCAAGAACTGATACTATTATCAATTGTCCTAAGGTCCTCAGGTTCACAGCAAAGCCTCCAACCCAATGTGATCTCCCCTGTGCCAATGAAAAACAATATTGCAACTGGGTTTGAATCTGATATACTAAATTAATTTTAGTGTTTAAATTGGCACTGCTATTCAACAGTATAATAATGAAACACTATAAAACACCGTATGTAGGAAGATGATGTTAATAATACATTTGTATTATTAAAGATATGTTAATATCAAGATCCTCATTATCTATGATAAAATGCTCACTGAGTATTCTTACATTTCCTTTAATATGTGGATTCCTTTTTTTTGTTTTTTATTTTATTTTAAACCAAGAACATGTATTGGTACATTTTACATATAATGATAATACATGGATTCTTAAAGCAATTGTACTATAAATTTATTTTTTTACAACAGAGGGATGCCCAGCAGCATAAATTGAGGAAACAGTTATATACTTTTTCCAATCTAATTTAGGCAATGTTCAGGAATCCTCTATTAATTTCTGCTATCCCAGTGAACAGACAGAACATGTGACAAGATGTCTATAATTTAGAGCTAATATTAAGATATTAAGACTTTGGATGATTTGCATAGTGATAACGATAAAGCATAATATAATATATACAACCAACATCTCAAAATAAGAGAGAGAATCAATAATATTCATTTATTATCCATTTATTCATCCAGCAAATGTTTATTGAACAGCCACCATATTATCTTGATGTGAGCATATAATGGCACAAAGACTTAAAAATTCATATCTCATGTTCATATATAAACTACTAATTATGGGAGTTATCTCTAAGATGCACTTAAAATTTGCAATTTTCTCTGTTCATAATAATATAGCTTAGATGAATACATGCATATCCCGCAGTGAGCTCTCTTTTTGTTACTGTAACACACAGTGCCAACTTTAGTGAATACTCTATTTCTGAATTAGCATCCATTGATGTGTTGCATCATACAAGGAATATATATAGGAGTAAAACACTATACTATATATAAGACTAGATAAATAAAGCTAATGGTAGCAGTGTTCGAAAACACTGAGAATTTATATTACTTCATATTTACACGTATTTATATGCAAGGAGTAAGTACTCAAGTGTTCTTTGAGATATATCACACAAATTGCAATCTACGTGTACTTAAATGCATATTTTATCCACTTGGATACAATTCCCAAAGTAATTCTAAATACATAGAAATATTTTTCATTTATTGATTGAAATAGGTATTTTAATTTCAATTAATAACTTCATAATGTTGAAATGACTATTAGAATAAAAATGGCAGTGAGGGATGATCTAAGATTACTATGTGTGAAGGATGAAATAATTGTTTCTATTTGTTATTTTCCATTTTCTTTTTTGAATCACATTTATCCTTGAAATATTACACAAACTCAGTGGAAAAATAGACAAAGATGGATGGACGCATGGAAAGATGGATAAATAGGTAGAGGGATTGCAACACGCAAGAGAAGAACGTATAAAATAATAACAATAACTAGTACAGTACTGGTAGCAACTACCGCCACAATCATCATCATAACCACCAGTATCAACTTTTATTAAATATCTAATCTATATCTGGCAATAATTTAGTTTTTATATCACCTTATATATGACAGGTATTACCACAGTCATTTTAAAAATAAGGAAGCCAAGGAACCAAAAAAGTGAATCATCTGAATACGGACATATAGCTAACAATGAGAAGATGCTCAAACTCATCAGTAATCAGAGAGAAGCAAATGAAAATAACCACAAAATACCATTTTGGTCATCGAATTGAAATTTTTTTTAAGTTCACAATACCAAGTATTGATGACGATGTAAAGAAATAAGAATATGATTATGCCAACAGTAGCAGCAAAAATTAGCCAACAATCTTAAAATAAACATTTAGTGACACCTAACATATATGAAGGGATACTCACCATAATTACAAATGTATGTCAAATGGTCAAGGAAACAAGGATGTTCACTGCAACAGTGTAATAGTCCCTAAATTAGGAACAACCCACAGGGCCAAGGGTAATGGAATAGATAAACTGTGCTGCACCAATATAATGGAATACCATACAGCATTTGCAGTGACCGTCCTATAGCTAAATAATGCAACAAGGATAGATCTAATATACAATGTGGAATAGAAAAATAACAGTGGAAAACTGAACACACAGTAGAACATCATTCATCTAAAGTATAATTAAAACACAGACTAATACTGTATATTGTTTATAAGTGAATATACACAAAGCAAAATTATACCAGCGTGTATATTCTTAGCAGATTAATGGTGGTAGTTGCCTTAGAAGCAGAAAGTGATGCTGGAATAGGTAGAGTCTTGGAAACTTCAACTTTATTTCTAATGTTTTATTTCTTTATAAACAAAGATCTGTAGTAAATATGAATAAATGTTAACATCTGTTCATTCTCATCTAGTCGTTCTAGGTGGCTGGTATATGGGTTTTTGGTATTTTAGCCTTTATAATTTTCCATTTATTTATCTTAGAAATAAAAATCAAATGACAGTTACATAAAATTCCAGTCCATTTTCATAGTTTCTAAACTGTTAGCCTTGGAAATCCCAAGGACCAGGTGTAGACAGGAACCACAAACACTATGGAAGAGAATATAGGAGCAAAAATGCAGGCAAAGATGTCAGTTTGGGAAGCAACCATAATTTTGTGTTTAAATGTTGCTGAGTGTAGTTCTTGAAGGATAATGCATTAGTTTACTAAACCTTGAGAGGACGAATTGATGCAGTATGTAATAAAAGACTGCCTAACTGTCTCCTCCTACATGCTGCATATTGCAGCTGTGAAGGTTATCCTCTCAATATCACTTACAGCTGCACACCAAAGCCTCTAACCGAAAAGCAGATTTCACCCCGACACCTGTGTAGTACCTGAAGCAATAGGAATGGCATTATCAGGAGTGTTCCTGAAGTTCAGAACACATTAAACAAGACTAATAGTTCTAATGGTGAGAATCACACACATACACTTTGCAAGGGCTTCCTAATTAAGGAGCAAATCTTACTGGTTGTAGTTTATATAAGAACCCTCCAAATCAGGAAGCACATGTTACTGCAAATTAACATCTACATAACTAATATACTTGTACACCTGTTCATTAAGCCAATTACTGAACACTGCTAAATGTCACCAGAACACTGTGTTTAACAATGTGCATACCTGATGTTGTGTATTTTCGAATGGGCCTCCATACCTCCGCGGGTAATGGTTTTAGGAAGGTCAAATGGAGATGTCTTGGGATTTTAGGTACTAATTTTCCTTGTTTTAAGTGGTAATTTAAAAAGCAAACTAAAGTGTGGTTCTTACTTCAAGCTAGCATTTGACAAATCTTTTTCTGGTCCTTCCCGCTAACCTGAAACCTCTATGTACTACTTTATTCAAGCTATAGTCAGTCCCTTTGCCAGCCTGCTGTCCCTGCCTTAGGAAGCCCCAACTAACACTTTTCTCACTATCCTATATACTCACAGAAATTCCTGCTATGTAAAATTTCATAATCCATGACACAATTCAATGAGTGAAGTAATAAATCCCAAAAGCTAAGAGTATCAAACAAAAAGGACTACCAAAACAGCATAATAGTAGAAAATATAAGGCCAAAAATCAGTACCACCATGCCAATAGGGCATTTCAGGCTGAGAAAAATACATTGGGCAGTCATCACACACAGATTTTGCTGATTTAATGTAGTTCAGCTTAAATGGGTGCAAATCCTGTGCACAGGTTAGCTTAATGCAGAATGCAGTTAACTTTGCTGAGCAACAGTGAAAAAAAACAACATATTTGTAGCTGGGGTCTCAACTTGGCAATGTAGGATTTTTCATTATTGATTTCAGAAGTCAGTGCTGGGAATTCCATTAGAAATCTATTCAAATGAGGCTCCTGGGAAACTACTTGTCCTAAAAGAAGCTGCTTTGGAACTTTCCTCCTCAGTTCCTACTTGATGTTATAACTTTCTCAAATTTAGCACATCCCAAGCCAAAGGCCTATGGTTACTGCCCAAACTGTTCCTCCCACCATCTTTTCCATCTCAACAAATGGCGACTCAATCCTAATTGTTCAAGCAAAAAGAAATATGGAGCCATCACTGAGTTTTATCTCTCACAATTCACATGCTACTCTTTAGCAAATCCAGTATTTGATCATTTCTCATAACCTCCACTTGTACCTGTTTTAAGCCACTATCACTTATGTATTACAGTGTTACAGTAGTTTCAGAACCAGTCTCCATTCTGCTTTTGCCACCTTCATTCTATCCTGAGAATGACTTAAAGTTATTCCCCTACTAAAAGCTCGCCAGTGGTTTCCGGTCTTACTCAGACTAAAAGTGGAAGTATTGGCAATAGCCTAAAGTTCCTTGTTTTACTTCATACCCCCTCCTTAGCTACTCTCACCTCATTTCCTAATGTTTTCTTCTCATCTACTATACATTAGCCAGATTTCTTCTGTTTTCCAATATTCAAAATCTAATTCTCATAGTAAAGCCTTTACACTTGATGTTCTACCATCGCTAGACTGTCCCTCACTTCTTTCAGATCTTTGTTCTATGTCATTATCTCACAGAGATTTTTCCTGATGACGAGTTGAAACTCCTCCCTCTTTACACTGCTCTTCCCTCCGACTGCTTCACTTACCTCCACAGCAATTATCACCACCTGACATAATGTCTTATTTATTTCTTTATTGTTGATACTTTGCAATAAGATGTAAGTTCAGTGAAAAGAGGGATTTGTGATTGTTCTGTTCATTGTTATTACACTAATACCTAGAATTGTGTGTGGAAAATAATAGGCACTCCAATTATTCTGGAATTTGTCATACACATTTTTTCAATGACATACAAGAACATTGGCATATAGAACATCACACAACACAAGAAGAAATGAAAGGCTTGCATCATTTAAATGTCTCTAATATGTGAGTATATAGTCCAGGAATGCTCTGGCACAGTCTAGGGCAGAATACTTGGCCCACCTGAGCTTGCATTATAGAAATGTAATTCAGACTTCCAAGTAGCACCAACAATCAAAGAGGAGGAGCAAAGTGACATACATCAAATGGTGGTTTGGCCTGAGAAGCCCGCAGACATACTAGAATGCACAGTAAAATCGCATAAGCAAAATTGTAACAAACACACGTTACATAGGGTGGTGGGGCACTGCTTTAAACATGGCTAAGGAATTTCATCTTCTTCACAACTGTATTATATCTGATACCAATACATCTTTTTATATATTTTATTTTTAATTAGCAAATAGTAACTACATATTTATGGGGCACAGTGTTATATTTCGACACATGCGTGCATCGTAGATTGTTTAAATCAAGCAAATGAACATATGGATTACCTCACCTATTTATCACTGCTTTGTGTCAAGAACACTGAAAATCTACTCTTTTTAGCAATTTTGAAAGAGACATTATTATTAACTATCACATCATACTGTACAATAGCTTTCCAAAACGTATTCCTCCTGTTGTATGAAGACTTTGTACCCTTTGACAGGCATCTCTCCTTTCCTCATCCCCAACTCCCTACCTCAAATAAGAACCATCCTAATCTCTATTTCTACGAGTTCCAATTTCAGGTCCCACATATAAATGAGATCATGAAGTATTTCTCTTTTTGTGCCTGGCACTCAAATAGTCATTACAGCATAATTTGCCACAGTCATGATAGGGAAACAATCTAAATAACCATCAATGGATGAATGGATTTTTAAACACACACACACAGGCACACACACACAATAGAATAATACACTACCTAAAAAAAGAAAAAAATTTTGTCATTTGAGACAATGTAAATCAATCTGGAGGAAAGTATGCTAAGTGATACCTATATTCCTTATCACTGTTATCAATACATTCATTTTCCTATTCATTACTTATGATTTATAAAATAGTATCAAATTGTAATAAAAATATTAACATATTTTCATGATAGTTTTGTGGATAAACAAAAACAGCAATGCTACAAAAACAGAACTGTTGGCTGATGTATGATACTGTCATGTCTACTAAAATGCCTGATTTCATTGTTTAAAAGGCCATTTTAGAGTTTCAGTGAGTTGTAATGCCTGTAAAGGATATTTGACATTTAAACACACAAAAAACAAGGACTACCTACACATTATATATGCAAGTAAGCCTGCCCTGGTGAATTTCTAAACTAGTTGGGGAGAACTGGAGAGGACAAGAGCTCCTGCAACCAAAGACAAAAGCTAGTTGAGATATTTCTCTTGTAATCATTTCCTCAGTTTTATTTCTATTCTTAGTCTCACATAAGCTGACGAAAATACTACTTATACATACTGATTACAAGTACATGTAACTACCATCACCAGACTGTACTGAATGAAGTTTCCTAGCAACTGAGCAAGGTATTTTTTTTTTTTTTTTAGCCTTTTGGGACTTCCAAAACAAAGTACCACCCGATGGATGGCTTACACAACAGAAGTTTATTTCCCTATCATTTCTGGAGGTGTGAAGTCCAAGGTACTACCAAGAAGATCAAGGTGGTACCGAGGAAGGTTTCATCTGTTAGCCTCTTCTCTTGGACTGTAAGTGTCCACCATCTTACTGTGTGCTCACATGGCCTTTCCTAAGTGTATCCAGCAGAGAAAAGTGAGCCCTCCGGGATCTCTTCTTGTAAGGACACCAGTCTTATCAGATTAGGGTTCCATCCTTATCACCTCATTTAACCATAATTACTTCCAAATTACATCCTAAATGTAATGACGCTGAGCATTAGAGTTTCAACATGTGTTGGTAAAGGAGAAGACAGTCTAGACCCTAGAGATGGGGCAACTATGTAGGATGATTTTCATTCCCATCTAGCTCAGCCTTCTACATTTAGGAACAAAGAACTTTAATGAGAGGGCTGGAAATCATGTCAGGGATCCAAGGGCTCATAGAAAACTCAATGAAAAAACGACAGTGCAGAGTAGAGCAATATACTTACAGAAAGCACAGGCCCGATGAAGCCCAAGCCAAAGAATAACAGCTGACTAGTTTCTGGCCACCTCCATTCACACCCCACTTCCCAGAATCAACCAGGAAACCCTTTGAAAAGCGCTTGAGACAAAGGCTAGGAATCATGGAAGTGGAGGTTTTGATCTAATAAAATGGGAATATCAACAAGAAAACATTTGTCAGTTTTGAGGTGCAAGAAAGTTCGATTCCTTATACTATGTGGGCACTCATACCTGCTTTACAGGGGATTTATAAGAAATAAGTGGAACATACATGTAAAAGTTCCAGTCTCATAATATAAAGGCTAGCAAACTTTTTTCACGTGTAAAGGACAGGATAATAAATATTTCAGGCTTTTCGGGTCATACACTCTCTGTTGTAAAGGCTCAACTAGTGGGAAGGCAGCTATAGTCTGTCAGTCCCTGGCATAGTAAGTTTTCAGGAAATGTCTGGTCCTCATCCCCTTCTTTTTACGACTGAGCTCAACTTCTTCTTGTTTCCATTTCTGAAAATGTGACTAAATTTTCAACAGGCCCCTCCCAAAAGTGCATGAAAGTGCCTTGCTGTGACTGTTGACTGATACTTCTACTGTTCGAACGGCATTCACATAATCAAACACATTTGTACTACTCGTGTTGATACAACAGGGATCAACCATTTAATTGCAAATTGTAACTGTTCTATATTTTGCTTCACATATAATTTACCAAATGTCTACATGTAAAATAACTATAAAAGCAAATCAACTTTAATTAAATTATGAAATTAAGTTCTACCATGCCATTATTTTTGGAGTTGAATGAGAATACATAAGGAGCTACAGTGTTTGATGATGTTTCACTTGGGATATGTTGGTTTGTGAAAAATGAAAAACTGAGTTCTGCAAAAAAAACATATATATGTATGTGTGTGTTTGTATATATGTATATGTGTGTATATGTATATATAAAACCTTTGAATTTCATAATTCTCTTACTTTATGCACATAAAAATACTGAGTATCTTAATTTGGTTTGTTGATAGTTGCACTCAATGGGAAACAACCAGAGTTTCATTGTCTGTTTTTTCCATTGAGATTCCAACTGATTTCAATTTTATCTTTCAGAAGTAATTTTCTTTAGTTCAGAAACCACATCAGTGTATTCTATTGAAAGTGACTGAAGTATTAGAAAAAAAGAGTACCCGAACTCTTCATTTTTTTCTTTTTAAATTCAAGTTTAATCTGTTGGTGTTTTTTTATTTGAAAGCAGAAAAGTAGTGCTTGAAACTCTTTTGAAAACATAAAAAGACATGATATGAATAAAATTCAAATAAACTTCTCCTATTTTTAGAGCCAATAGACTCATGACCCTCTTCATTCTCAATCTATCATCCTCATCTGTTATGGTACCCAACGTTTGGGAACAATGCCTGACAGTCTGTTCTTTCTAATGAATTGGAACGTAAGGATGTCTACAGGGAAGGCCTCAGAACCTGTATTTCTTAAAACCTCTCTGGGTAACTCTGGATATTAGCAAGGTTTGAAGTGACTGCTCCATAGCATGTAATATAATACTCTGTGACAGCTCAATAAACGCACTCCAAATTGAGAAGTACAAATATCATCCACAGTAACCCATGAAAGCCCACTTTGTAATTTCTTCAGTATCTTAGAATCTAACATGGGAGGCAATACTTGATCAACAATTGGACTAATAACATTGTCAAATACCAAAAGTTTAAAAGAAATATAACGATCCTCTACGTACACTTTACTTTTAAATCAATTATGACCCATATGTATCCTTGAGTGTAAGGATCTTCCACACAATAATCCATCACTCTGCTAGGATTATATTAGTTTTTGGAATAAATAAGAACATATTTTATGTATTAATTAAAATCATCTGTGCATTTAAGGGCTAAAATGAATACTGGATAGTACTGTCTCTTTCCTCTTTCACAGGTACAGCTGCCACAAAGAAAAGAGAAAGGAAAACAAATCTGCTATTGATAAGGAAAGCAATATGTAGTTAAAAAACAAATTAATTCTTGTTTGTGTGTAGATTATGATTTTGGTAGGTCACTGAAAACAACCAGGGCATGTAAGGACTTGGAACACATGCAATAGGAAGAGACAAATTATTTTACTCAATGAAAATTGGATTCTGCAGAAAAGAGAAACTTCAGTGTAACCAAAATCCAGAGTTGAAGAGGACAAAATGTTAGATAAGCACTAGGTAGCTTGGTTCATTGCTTTTATACACTATCCAGTCAGTTTACAACTTGTGTGTCTTAGACTAAGCGAACTTAAGAAACAAATGCTCATGAAAGTACCTATTCCCAAATATGATACTCTGTCGTATGTCAACTAAATTTCAGTTAGCTCCTAGCTAATAGTATAGAGCTATCAACTATAAACAATGAGAATAATGATCTCCTTAATTCAACATGAAAGCTATTTCTCAAAGTAAATGGAATCAACTTGTATGTATGAAAGCTATTTAACAGGGGAACTCAGTTTACTATGGAGTCATTGATAATCACAATTGGGTGTGGGGGTGTGTGTGTGTGTGTGTATTAAATATTTAGGTAGTCTGAGTTTAACAATGAACTTCTATGAAGTACTTTATTCTACTAAATACCAGAAATGGTTTGGACTGTAAGATTTTAAGAACTTACAATACAAAAAAAGATTTCTTGGATGAGGGCCCAGCTATAAGAAACTGGCTCCTGTGAAAACTATCTTTAATAATATCATATCCGAATTATGAGCATTTTTAAAATTACTACAAAAGATATAACGCAGAACAAGAACATAAGCCTAGTAATTTATTGCAGAATAATCGTAATTGCCTACTTCGTACATTTTATTAATTTTTGAGGCCAAGAGTTAATATATAGGGTCTTATACTGTTTATAAAGGTATATATAAGATAAAAGCAGTGTTAAACATTAAACACTATTTCCTGGAGCAAAGCAAAACTCAAATGTATAATGCATCCTCCATGTATGGCACCCAAAATTCTTGCTAGTTTTCTGAAGTCCATACAACACAGACAGTTATTACACTGTAAAGTACAATACTTCTTACAAAGATTAGAATAAAATTTGCATTATGTTAGAGAAAAAAAAATCAGAAATCCCAGTAATTGAAGGTTTTAGCGGAAACTTACTAAGGATAAAAGAGAAAACTGTAGCCCAGGTAAAAAGCCACTGCTAATAGTCACAGACAGCAAATAAATTTGACTGGATCAGGACAGGACAGCAACCTGCTGGTTCCTTTTCCTAGCAAACTATTTCAAACCTGCTGTGCTTGCCATTAGTCTGGCCTTTACTTAACTCCAGCCACTTCAGTCCTATCACAGTTGGAGATCATTGTTGTTTCCCTCATGGCTGCCACCACAGTGTTTCTCTGCTTTTAGCCTAGAAGGCTTTGAATGTGAACTTAACCACTGGTTATACCTACAGAGAAGGAGCAGGAAGCCAATATATAAAATTTGAAACAGAAGTGTCATAAGGAAATATAATCAAATTAAAAGCATCTAACTGACTAATAAGAAATGATAGATTCCTATTTCTTACTGGAAAATTGTACTAAAATATCAGTTAAGAATTACGAACTCCAAAGATGGGTATGACAACCCTTGAAGAACAAAAGCAGACTAATATGTCGATTTTTCAACTTAGCTCTCATGGAATTAAACCAGATAAGACATTTAAAATGGTAAAAATGACATCGGATATCTGGCATACTGTTTAAGAAAAACAGAAGAACATAAGATGCAATACATACAATAAGTGGACACAGAAGTGAAATTGTTATGCTTCATTAGCATCTCATTCTTGAAACTTGATTCCAAAATATATGCATTTTAATATATTATTGCTAAGAAGAGATATTGTGCATACTGTTATTCTGTGTGCCTAATATAAATAAAAAATCACGGGTTCTGATTTTAAATAATTTCTGCCTATTGACTGCCAAGGACAAGTATAGCTAAAATTAGAAAATATATGCTAGGACTCTTCAGCAGATGAACAGTAGTTTAAGCTCACCTCCCTTAACATATTTGCTGTCAAATTTTTACCCATTAAGAACCAAATAAGGCGTTACTTTCTCTATGAAACCTTTTCTAATTACCACTACAATCATCAGCTTCCTACAGAATTGATAAGGTAGTTTTCAAATGCTGCTGTACTGAATACTCAAGTACAAACCTTATTGCCTTGCCTAATTTACAGACTAATAGGGAAGAGAACATGTTTGGTACACATTAATACCACCTCCAATGATATCTGTAAAATGATCTTCAGAAACTATTATGTGAATAAATATGTGAATTAGTAGAATGGAATAATAATGAGGATATAGGAAGATAAAGTAATTTCAATGCTCTTCTGAGTTCAATATACACCTAAAGCCAAAGTAGTGAGGATGCCTGAATTCCAGCTCAGAAAAGGAACATCCAATTAAGAGGACAAGAAGAATAGTCAAAAGGATGTCATAAACAGAGTACACTATCCTAAAATTGAGAAAGGAAAATGTTTCAATAAGAAAAAGCAATCAACAGTGTCAAAAGTAGCATGGAGGTCAAACATAGTCTAAATTCTAAATAAGACCAAAAGAAATTGGGTTATTTCAGACTTTATTAGAGTATAACAACTTCAAAACAACAGTGATAACAAAAGCCATATTAAAAGAAGGGAAGAAGAAATGAATGCAAACAATGAGGAGAGACCACTCAGTTGAGATTCTTAGTGGGAAAAATAACTATAGATATAGTGTGAAGAAGAGAGAAAGTGAACCCCAACTTTGTACAAGTTTGCTTATTATAAGAAGGTACCTAAAAAAAAAAAAAAAAAGGAAGGTACCTGATTGTCAATAGCAGCCCAAAATAAATTCAGAACAAATCCAGAACCCAATGATTTAATGATTTACTGGATGAGATCAATAGAAACTGTGCAAAAGGGATTACACTGTTCAATGATCCATGTTCCAGCAGTATAAAGGAGTAAGACAAGGTGATACAATGGCCCAAAGCTTCCTGAAATTATTCTTTAACAAAATCAACCAGGAAAATAAAATTCACAGACAGTAAGCAAGTATCACACCCTCTTTTTATTGATGACAACATTGCATATCCCAATGTCACGTAAAGAGAAAAGTAGCACGCGGCAGTATGCTAACAGCTCCAGGACAAAAATTATTGTATACAGAACGAAACATGTACATAACAAACACAACAAACAAGGGAGGCCATGAGAACATTTTCAGCAAAGAACACGACAGTCTCATCTATCTGAGTCAACAAATGAACAAAGACAGTAAGTTTGATGGTAAATGCTAAAGAAGCAGGCTATATCATTTTTACTGGCATAGAAAAAGGTATTGGATAGCAAACTGCTAATGAATATTGAGCACTATTCAAATCTGTCATGCCAGGGCTAAACTAAAATATTAAATTTTTATTGACAACATTAGCTAAAGGAAATAAACTGGCTGTCAATGTGTGAAACGTGACAATGTATAGAGTTAATGGTAGCTATTAATGCTTCCCTCCACACCAAATACAGATGGACCAGACAAGTAGCCTGATAATAACACAACAGGTGGCTTTCTCAACTCACTGCATTTGTAGCTTTATTAAAAGAAAATATTCTAATGCAAGAACAAAATTTGCTGGGTCCATTTAATAAGAAAGTATGCTGTCTCAAACAATTTCAGTGTATATAATTAAAGAAATAAATTTCTGGGGAAAGGGCAAGGTATATATACCCTAGGAAGTAAGTTTGAGAAATGGTCACAAGCCTTAAGAGACTTACACTATCGAACATGATTGCCAAATTAATTCTTTGATTAAATTTTTAAATTTTACATAAAAGATGATTATCTATATCATGCCATATCTGTATGCCATGCATTACTTATCATGGCATACAATAATAGCACACAAACAAAACATTTAATGTCCTTTCTAATAGTAGTTATTAATGATGTGAATTATCATTTCCAATTTAATGAATGTCATTAGGCTATATATCTCCATCTCTTAATTACAATATTAATACTTCAAGGTAAGGATACCACTTTTATTACACAGAACCATAGGTTCAGACCAGTGAAGTGATTTTGACCACCTAATGACTAAAAGAGCTGAAATGGAAACCCAGAATGGTAAACCATAGTTTCCAAATCATAATCATTCCGCTATAGCAATCTACCTCCCTTAGCATGTTTTTCTATCATTTCATTAGGTGAACAAACATGCAAAAAACAAAGAAGAGTGTATTAGTTACCTTTCTGGAGTCAATGGTTTGCAAGAGAGCAGATTTAATACAGAACATTTACACATTACAACAGTCACACACACACAAGCCATCTACCTATGCACTGGAGACCTGAAAGATCCAATGAAGGCCTGGGAGCCCACGGCAATGTCCCATGTGCATCCATGTCTGCACTAAAAGGCTGAAGAAATCTATACTGGAACCAGGATACGATGCTTGCAGCAGAGATGAAGACCAGAGCACACCTGCAGCAAACAGCAACCATCCCTGACAACAGCAAGGCCCCAAGCTCCCTCTGCAAAAAGAACAGCTGAGTTCCCTTTGGAAGTGTTACGGTTTGTTTCTAAATGTTCCCCAAAGCCACATGCAGTCATAGGAGGTGGCTGAATCTAGAGGGCGTGACGCTGAGGATTAAGGGCGTGTGATTACTAAATCTACTGATTGGTTTGGCACCACCCTAATCCCAGCACCCTGGATAAAATATAAGGGGCAGAAAGAAGCTGTTTAGGTCCTTGCTGACCTGCTGTCTTCTGCCTGTGTGCCATGCCACCCTGCCTTGGAGCCAGCCAATTATGGATTGAAACCTCTACAAACTGTGAGCTAAATAAACCTTTCTTACCTTAATTTTGGGTGTTGGGTATTTTGTCTCAGCAACAAGAGAAGTAACTAAGACAGGAAGAATCAACCACAACAGACCTCCTGGGAAACAGCCCGCCCCTATCTTCAGTCCTGTTCTCCTTTATGCTGTGTCAGGAACAAGCTTCAGGTGGATCCTCTACGCCCAGAACCACACCAGCTCAGTTTAGCTGGACACCTGCTCAAGTTGACCACAATAAGTCCACCACACAGAGTAACTGGCACTTCCTATTTGTAAATTCCAATTTTCATCAAATGGCCACCAAGAAATACTGTACTACCTGCAGTCTAACAGAGTGAGTTACACAAAGATAGGGTTCTCCAAATTTACAGGGAAGCACACCAGGCATAGAAAATTCCATTACTGTCATGGCTTGTATCTAGATGTCCCACCAAAGCCTCACACAGTCATTGGAGGGGCTTTTCAGAGGTGGCTGGATCTAGGGTGTGTGATGCTGTGATCAAGGATGTGATGCTGGAATTAATGGTGCAATGCCAGGATTAAGGCTGGCCCATCCTAGGTGTGAGTGCTACCTGCCCTAAGGGTGAGTAGCCTGGGTATAATATAAGGAACAGAAAGAGGGCTGCTGTGGTTGCTTGCTGCTTGGCTGCTTTTTCTTCCTTCTCCCTGCCACAAATTGTTTCTCCTCTCTGATGCCCCCCCGCCATGCGACCCTGCCTTGGAGCCAGCCAATTATGGACTGAAACCTCTACAAAAATAACCCTTTCCTCCTTTAACTTTGGATATCAGGTATTTTGCCTTAGCAATGACAAAAGTAAGATAATTATTAAAGATGATAAATGAAAAATGTTTTAACAAAAAGAACAGAAATGAATCAATGAGTATATCCACTGATATATTAGGTGGTAATTCAGGCATGATGCAATGACTTAAATTTCCCAAAGGCAAAGATGATTATTCACTGGCAGCTTTCTGGACTAGTCTTTTAATGCATATAGTCGTTATCAGCTTTAAAGTAAAAATTCTTGGTATGAGTTTTGCTGAAGTAATTCTACTAATTAATAATGCACAGTAAAAATGCATGTTCAAAAGATAATATAAAATCTAGCACTCTATACAAAGTGGAATGAAATTTCTCCTGCACAAAATACCTTTGGAAATAAGTAACTTCCTGGCAAAAATCAAGAGAATCAAAATAGTAGCAAAAAAATCTGTCAAATACAATAAGAGAATAGATGCTATATATCTTCAGCAGTTATTAAATACTGGAGTTTACCACCACACAAAGGCTCTTAGAGCTACATCCTCAATACTTGACCACATTAAAACATTTTAAAGCATGTAATCAATGAAACTGAAATGCATAAACACACATAATGAAAAAAACTACTTCAAACTGATCACTAGAAAAATGAGAGCACTATTCTCTTATTTGAGAAATGAATCAAGAAGTGTTGGAGGGACAAGAAAAAAAGAGAACAGAAAGAAAAAAGGAAACAAAGCTTTTGTAAATAAGGAGGGGGAGAGGAGTTAAAGGGAGAGGAGGGGAATGGGAAAAAAAGCAGCAGCAGGATACATCAAATACATGATGAATGTGATCATTATGTATATCTAAAATGTACCACTAAAATTTAAAAAAAGGAAAAGTGTTTGCTCTTTGTTCTCTTCACTCCAACCTAGAAATAGTGCTTAACTGGATCTGAAATAATATAACATATGAAAGGAATAATGCTGCTAGCTTTTACCTTTATATTATCATATTATATGTGTACTACATATACATCCATATACAGTATATGTACACAATCATATTGGAAACTACCGAACTCATTAAATTACGAACACATTTGTTCTTGAAACTTTATCCTCAATGACCTCAAAGGCCAAAGTTCCCTGATAAATAATCTGATGCCTCTTTCTAGTCTTTTAGTTTTCCACATTATATTCCCTTTTCTATCTACTCTTTAAATATTAGTGATTCTAAATTCCCCATGCTCTAGTTCTTTTATTTCATATTCTTCCCCTGTGAAATCCACTACACAAATTTAATCATTAATCTATGTGCTCTTGTTTCTTGAACCTTTATCCTCAGCCGAGGCATTTCCCTAAGTTGCAGATTCACACATCTAATCTTGTAACTTTTTCACCAGACTTTCAAATAAAAATACTCTAATGAAAACTAATTCTAAGTTACCCAAATAGTGTTTTATCTGTTCCCTATACTGGTGAAAAGCACTGTAACTAAAAATGGATCATAGAAGAAACCTTCATCCTTGACTCGTCCCTCCACAAGCTTACTCTCCCCCTGTAAATTCCGCTTCCATTTTTACTGCCTTAAAGACATCAATAATTATTGCTTACAACACTCATTCATCAATTCTCTTATTCTATAGTTATAACATACACCATGGCAGATAAAGTCAATCCAAAAATGACCAAGGCGCAATCACTGTCTTGAGGGGAACAAATGAATAGCTAGAACAATGTATTAAGGTATATAAGAGAGCTATGAATTTACAATAGTAGTCTGGATTTTAGTTTGTTTTCTATTTTTCCTCTCTTCAATTTCTTCTAAACATTCATTACTGGGATGGTTTTTTAAATAGTAAAATATTATTGCTTATCCTTAATTTTTTTTCTCCTCAATACCTATAGGATAAAGTTTAAGTAATAAGCATTCAGAGCCTTTCAAAATCTGACTCCCATTAACAAGAGTCCCCAAGTTTCCCAATGTTCCAGTCACACCAAAGTACTCACCAATCCTGCATAAAGTCAGGAAATTGCAAGCCTGAGCATGTTTGCTAAATGCTCTTTATATCCTATTCTTTCTCAGCTGGAAGACATTTGGCTGGACTAAAATACCATCTCCTCTGGGATGCCTTCCTGAACACTTCCAAGCAGAATTAATTACTCCCTCCTCTGGGCCTCCCCAGCATTTTGTTCCTATCATGGATGAAGCACTTAATATACTGCTTTATCATTAGGTTAGCCATCCAGCGCTTGGCTTAATTGTGACCTCCTTCAAGCCATCAACTACGTCTTGACCATCTTTGCATCAGTAGAAGCTAGTGGTCATTCACTGACATATATATTGGATAATGGTTATTCTATGATTAACTTACATATTATATTTCTATCTCTGGTAGGAAACTTAACACGTATTTCCCCAGTAAAACCTATTATCGGTGGCAGATAAGAACTAAGACAGATTTTCCTATGGCAAAATGCTAGTGCGAAGTCATTCTACACGACAAGCAGAGCTTCTCTGAGTGCTCCTGGACCTGAAGCAACCGCATACAGGCAGCTTTCACTCCACGCCCTCCAGTCCTGAGCGGGAAAATCACAAGCTACACACATACACACAGAGACATATGTACATTCATTATTGATGCCCATTAATAAGACGAGATTCTCTGTAGACTGTATTGATTTTTTCTTGGACTTCTCCCCTTTAAAAAATTTCCCTTTGTGAATGAGGAAAGGAGAATTATGTGAAAGTGACTAGAAGCTACAATTATCAACAAAATACAGCTCTACCCATGATATCATCTCCCAAATTACTCTGATTCTTCAATGGGTGGCTATAATGTCCTCTTCTATTCTAAAAATGAGTATTACTACAAAAATAAATTGAACACAAAAAGGCCAGGTAACTTCTGTATTCAAGTATCAATAGTTCACATTTGGGAAACTGTAAAATAAAAACAATGTAATTTTGGGATGTTACATGTCCATATAAAAATGCCTTACTTGAAAGTATGGTAGAATATACACCCTGATATAAACTCAGAGTGGAAAGAATGACAGTGGATTACTATTTTTAAAATAACTTAAAATGTACAGACAATCTGGCAAGAGAGTAAAGAGTACCTGGAGTCCAAAAACTAAGTGAAAGATGAACTCACAGGAACTAACATCACTGGAGCCAACTTTGACCTTCAGTGAATTTGCTAAATCCAGATCAACTTGAGCTTCAGTTTCCAAGGCCTCATGAATAGGGGGATGGGAACCAAGCCCCAGGCCTGTTCAAAGTGGAAAGACTAACAGGAAATAGCCCCATAAAACACACAGGACAACACTTCAGCTTAACAGCAAATTAGAAATGAACTTGCTCATCTCCGTATGGGCCTGAAAAGAAAACTGGCCATATTGAACTTTGGTGTGCTGAATACAGAAGATAAAAACTTTCTCCAAGAATTCATAAAAATCTTAAAAAACATAAAAATAAAAAATTTAAGCCAGAATTTTACCACAATCCCAGTACACAGAAATCTTCTCTGAAGATCATTAAACCCCATACGAGGCTCTAAAATATTCCGATAGATAAACATTCAGATAAATAGCATGCCTAATATATTTAAAGAAATGAAAGAGATCAAAAACATTAACAAAGAACAAAACATTACCTAAGTGAATAAGTAGATTTGAAGAACCAGACTGCATTTCTTAAATTAAAATTTAAAAAGGTAAAAAGACCTATCTGAGGATAGGTCTTACAAGGTATTCATGAACTGAGTAATACAGCTGAAAGAATTACCCAGAACGTATCACTGTGAGATCTATGTAAAGTATGAAAAAGTTTATAAGAAATGGACCATACAAGTGACAAGGTATAATTTCTATAAACCCAAATTTTAGGTCAGAAAAGGGAGACTGAAGTAGGCAGAGGCAATATTTGAGGAGATGATGGCTCATAAATTTCCAGTATTCAGAAAGATACAACATACAGATTTAGGAAGCACAAAGAATCCCCAGAAAGATAAAAATAAAACTACACCAGAATCTATTAAAAGAAAACTATTTAACACCATAGATAAAGAGATGATTTTAAACCAAACATGGAAAAGACACTGCTTCAAAAGGAGAACTATAGAGTGAGAATTAAAAACAGTGAAACACTGTCAACATTACTGTTAGCATTTTGTTAACAATAACAAAAGCCAGATACTAGAAAATGGTATCTTCAATGTGTTAGAAAAAAATATTATCTTCAAATTCTATATCCAGAGAAAATATTTTTCAAAAAGAGATTAAAATAAAGGCATTTTCAGAAAGGCCAAACCTAGATTTATGCCACCAAGACACCCCTCAAAAAACTGAAGGATATCATACCTTCATAAAAGAAAATGATCCAGAAGGAAGGTCTAAAACATGTGAATCTATATGGAACAAAGAAAGTGTTAAGTATGTGGGCAAATCCAAACAAATGTTGACTTAATAAAACAACTGTGACAATACTGGTTTTGTTGATAATGTACATATTCTTTACCTCGGCCATTTCACACTCAGGATTATGTTTTGAAATAATTTTCGCACAAGGTTAGACTAGCATTCCCAAGCTTACTAGATATTTCCTCTTGCTGTGAAAAACAGCAAATCAATCTTATGGCTTCCAAAATCAATTCATTATCTTTCTCTGAAGCTGTTTTTTTTTTCTTTTTTTTTCTCTCCTCCCTAGTTAAAAATACCACCATTTTTCCAGTCACATAGTCTCTAATTATCACTCTGCCCTGGGGAGGTATAAGATCCTCAACAATAAGATCCTTAGACCTAGAGATACTAACTCATCATTTGTACTGTTACTCTCTTCAGAAATTATCTTCTTTTCCAAATGCATCATTCTTCTTCAGGCCCTCTCTCCTTATACTGCTCCAATAAACTTCTTCAAATAAACTCTGTTCATGTCTATCTTCAAAGATTGCTCAATGTTTCTATAGTTCTTATTAACTAAAGTCTGTACTTTCTTTGACTAGCATTTGGGGTGGGGTGGGGAGGTATCCTGGGGATGGAACTCAGGGCCTTGTACTTGCTAGGCAAGTACTCTACCACTGAGCTAAATCCCCAACTCCTAGACTAGCATTTTAAAGGTCCTCATAACCCAGCTCAAACATACCTTTCTAAAACCACTTTCTGACATTTCAAGTAAAGTTCGCCCCCTCTCCAACTTCAATATGAACTTCACAGTCTAAGTGCCAGGTTTTTCAACATATAGTTTATTGTGCTGAAAGACTCCTTTATCTTCCCTTTCTCTTCTCTGTGTCTGTCTGTCTTTCTGTTTGTCTGTCTCTCTCTTTCTCTCTCTCCTCCCCTCCCCTTCCTTCCCTTGCACCTCACACACACCTTATTAAATGTCTGAATCTCACCTAGCTTTAAAGGCCCAACTAAATTACCTTATTTTCAATGATGATTTCCATTACCTCCCTTTGTCTTCTTTCCCCTCATCTCTTCCCACTTTGTCTCACTTATAGGACTTTCACAGTTTGGTGTACTCTTATTAGTTGTATATACATATCTTATTCTCGAACATTAACCTCTTAGATGTAAAGGTCCAAATCTAACATCTTCATAGGCCTTGTAATACTTAGCAAACTGCCTTTCATGTAATACATGATCAATAAATATATTAAAATTAAGTTCCCTATCACAAGCACTTACATTTGCAGTCATTATACTGAGGGCCTATAAACCAAATCATGAACATTAAAAATCCTTGTTTGTCAGCTTTTATTTTTAACCAAAGCAACAAACAAAAGAATTTTTTTTTTTTTTTAAATCAGGTTGGACCAAGGTCTTCACAGCCTGTCATGGAGAAAGTAGCACTTCTTTATTCTGGATATGTGACTCCAACGTAGGCATGTGAAATGTAAATGTGGTTGGATGTAGTTTTCATTTTCCTTCTTCAACTAATTTCTAGAAATCTCCCATTACCCTTAAAATGCATCCAACTATTTAATAGGAAAGCTCACCAGTTCAAAGATTATGGTAAAGATGTCCTCTAAGCCATCAGATGTCTTGAGATAAGGAAACAAAGCAAAGAAAAAAAAAAAAAAGGAACAAAGCAAGATAGTAATATACCACCAAGACACCAAATAAATAGATATTCAAATATTCCTGGAAACACTACACCAGAGAATAAATATTAATCTGCACTTCTGCATATATGTGTGAATATTTTAAAATACAGATTTTTGGAAGCAGCTCGTAAACATACTCCTCAAACCCACTAGGCCAGCAGCTCTGTGATCTAGTCACATATTCCCAATACCACCTAGAA
Organism: Hystrix cristata; assembly: GCA_004026905.1. NCBI lineage: Eukaryota > Metazoa > Chordata > Mammalia > Rodentia > Hystricidae > Hystrix > Hystrix cristata. The sequence goes on along the minus strand of PVJO010007033.1, from coordinate 39,983 downwards.
AAAGTTCAAATTATACAGCCTTGTTCATAAAAGGAAAAAAAATGCCTCTGGTGAATCTGTACACTGCCTGTACCATAAAAGTTAACAGCCTGGGCAATGGAGATGGAACAATTAAGAATTAAAATCTTAATGACTTAAATATTCTAATCTAATTATATCATGCATGCCAAGAATGGGAAAAATACAATTTGCTGTAGAAATTTAAGGTAATTTACATCAATAATAAAGATTTGAATGAAAGTAAATTTACATTCATATTGTTTCAGATATTAAGAGCAAAAGCTAAATAAAATATAGTATCTTAAAATTTTATAGAAATTGATACTGTGTATGTGTATATGTGCGTGTGAATGTGTGTGTAGCACTAGGAACTGAACCCAGAGCCTTGACTATTCTAAGCAAGAACTTTATACAGAGCTACTCTCTCAGACTAAAACTGATAAATTTACCAAAATAATTCTCTAAACCTAAGAACCATGTTACCTCTTTCACTCACATGATTATCATCAAAACAACAGTCCAAATTACTTACTTTAAATTTAACAAGTAATCTGACTAAAAGCAATGAATGCACAGATATTCATTGTGACAGGATAAAAATAACATAGAAATAAATGACAAGTTTTCTAAAGATGAGACAAATCAAAGAAAAGAGGATTACAAAAAAACCATAAATCAGATGGACATATTAAATAGGATCCTCAGGCAATAGTCTAGTTTAATGTAACACTCAAAGAGCATAACAAAGTTCTTCTTTTCCCTTAAGCTAAGCGAACATGTTTGTATGGTTTCACAAAACTGACATGTTCAAATAAAGTCCAAAGATGACTTCCAATTTCAATGTTGTAATAAGAGTATTTCCTTTTCACAAGAGGAACAAAAACAAAAAACACAGTTCAATTATTTTGAAGACTGTTGATGTCTCACATAGATGGTTTAATCTAAATGGAATTCTTTTGATATACTCTCCTAATTATGCTACTACTATTTAATGAACCAAGTGATAATACATGATCATTCATAAAATGAGATGCAATAAAAGGAAAAGATGAATCAAAAAAGAGGCAATAAAAGGAAAAGATGAATCAAAAAGAAGCACTGGTTTAAAAACATGTTTCAGAAAGCAAGCATTTGATCATCACTGTGATGATAATGAGGGGAAAGGTACACCATTAATTCTAAGATACGCTTTATAGAAAACTGTAATATTTAAAATATATGAGATTACTGAACAATATATTTTGAAAGAAAAGAGACTAAAAAGATTATCTGTTTTCACTACCAGATATGGGACTGATAATAAATAGAAGGAAACATCAAAAGTCTTCGTGTTACAGATCTCAAGTTCTGACTTCATGTCTTAGCAATCGAATGAATAACACATGGACAAGGTGGCCTAATGCAATTGGTGGGGGAGGAAACAGACTGTGCCACTAGTTTCATTGAAAACAGTAGTAATTCAAGTAACCTTAAAAGAAACAGAGCAAAAGCAGGGGGCATCACAGTCCCCAACATAAAACTATACTATAGAGCTACAGTATTAAAAACAGCATGGTACTGGCAAAAAGACAGACCTGAGGATCAATGGAATAGATTGGAGGATACAGAAACAACCCCAAACACACTCCAATACCACATGTTTGACAAAGAAGCCAAACACCCTCACTGGAAGAAAGACAGCATATTTAACAAATGGTGCTGGAAAAATCGGCTAACCACATGTCGAAAATTAAAACTACATATATGTCTCTCACCATGTACTAAACTCAAATCAAAGTGGATCAAAGATCTAAACATTAAAACAGAAACATTAAATTTACTGGAGAATAGAATAGGAAGAACCCTCAAAGACATAGAGGTAGGAAAAAAATTCATGAACAGAACCCAGACCGCACAGGAAACAATACAAAGAATCAGTGCTTGGGACCACATGCTATTGAAAAGTTTTTGCACAGCAAAAGAAATCACCAAAAGAGTAGGGCGAAAACCCACAGACTGGGAAAAAAATTTTTGCTAGCTATCCATCAGACAAAGGTCTAACATCTAGAATATATAAGGAACTCAAAAAAATTAAACCTCCCAAATTTAAAGACCCAATCCAAAAATGGGCAACTGAAATGAATAAACATTTCTCAGACAGAGAAATAAAAATGGCAAATAAATATATGAAGAAATGTTCAACATCACTAGTCATTCGAGAGATGCAAATCAAAACAATGTTAAGATTCCATCTCACTCCAGAAAGAACTGCGTATATGGAAAAATCAACCAATAACAAATGCTGGTGGGGCTGTGGGGAAAAAGGAACACTCCTCCACTGTTGGTGGGAATGTAGACTGGTCCAGCCACTGTGGAAATCAATATGGAGATTCCTCAAAAAACTACAACTGGAGGTTCCATTTGACCCAGCTATTCCCCTACTGGGGATCT
>PVJO010007033.1:0-37453 GCA_004026905.1 Hystrix cristata | reverse complement strand
CGCCACCATGTTCATAGCAACACAATTTGTAATAGCTAAGTCTTGGAAACAACCTAAATGCCCAACAACCAACGAATGCCTAAAGAAAATGTGGTTTTTCTACACAATGGAGTACTACACTGCCATAAAAAAGGATAAACTAGAGTCATTCATATATAAACGGATGTTCCTTGAGAACATACTCTTAAGTGAAATAAATCAGACACTCATGAGCACACATCGAATTATTTCTCTGATATGAGAAACCATAACTGTAAATAAGGTCAAAGAAGTGTAATAGATATTATGTAAAAGGAGAATGGTGTGCAGAGGAGATGAGTACTAGAAGGAAAGAAGGGGAAAAGCAGAAAGGCAACAGGGGAAAGGGAAAATATGGAAAATGATGAATGAACCTGCTGTAAATAGGGAGGGAGGGAGCAGAGGGGAGGGGCGGGGGAGAGGAGGGAGAACCAAGATACATCATGTATAGGTACAGAATAATTGTAATGAATGTGACCATTGTATGTATAATGTACCAATACATGTTCTTGGTTTAAAATTAAAAAAAAATAAAAAAATAAAAGAAACAGAGCTCCTTGCATAGTATTTTGTATACAATAAGTGCTCGATTACTATCTCAAGTATAATAGAAAGTATGCGAACTACATATCTGTTGTGGCATATACTTATTTGTATTAAAAATCGGTTATCAAGCACTGCAAGAGTAAAGGGAAATGATTTAGATGCATAGGAAGAGGAAAAGAATTAAAATAAGCAATTTCAGAAAATAAAGCAGAATACTGAATGTACGAACTGTGAGTTGAATTATTCAATTCATTGAACATGTAGCAATTTGTTTCACCAAATGCTATTTCTGCATTACACTGAATATATATATTTTAGATAATAAATTTTACCAAATATAAACTCTATAAAACTCTGAGAAACTTTTAAAGTTGAAAATGTAAACAAATTCTAGAAAAGTTTTGTCCACCTATTGTATTCTATCCTGAATTAATAAAGTTATTTTTTAAGTATAATGCTTTGACGTGGAGACAGATTCTGCTTTCTCACTTAACTCTGTTTGGTATTATAATTTATTATTTATTAAAGGAATCACTGAAGAAACTCAAATAGAGTATTAACATACGACCACTAGATAAATCAGCGTATTTTGCTTATATTAGAACAGGTAAGTATTTGCTACTTCTTAACCTTACATGTTACTTATTATCTTTTAAAATTTAAATTTTTGTGTGATACTGGGGATCAAATCCATGGGTACTCTGCAACTAAGCTATGTTCCCAGCCTTTTTCATTGTTTTTTGTTTTTTTTTAAATTTTGAGACAGGGCCCACTAAGTTGCCCAAATGAGACTTCAATTTGTGATCCTCCTGCCTCAGCCTCCTAGAATTCTGAGATTACAGGTATGTGCCACTGTGCCTTGCTAAAAGTTAGCTGTTACTACATTTGGATTTGAAATTATCACACTGGGATCATACTAATGAGACATATGTAAAAGTGAAATCCCACAATTTAGCTTAAAAATCATATCCTAATTACAGTTTTAATGTTTTGAATTCTGTTAATTTGAAAGTAACTGGTCTATTTTTGCACTCCAATAGCAACAAACACATAATGTTAGCTGCTAATATATAGGCAGCTATATATTAGCTAATATAGAGGCAGAGGTCTCTCATACAGTTTCCCAAAAAAAGGAGTCAAGCTCTTTATAGAAATTATTGATTTCAATGCTGTGGAAGGGTAGTTACAAAACTAAAACATCTTCTTATGCCATAAAATAGGATCAGGTCATAATCATATATTGAGAGTGGCTCTCACTAGAAAAGTCAGGGAAAAGTGATCATCAAAATAATCTGATACCAAAAAAAAAAATAATAATCTGATACAGAAATTAACTATAAACCACTAAAAAATAATCCATACTCCAATGTTTGTAAGAAATCAATATGCAGATAGCTAGCTAGCTAGCTAGACACACAGATAGACTAGAAAGGAGAGATCGTGCTTAGTAGCATGCCAAGTGGCAACTGTTAGGTGTTGGCAACTCATCATTTTATAACAATTACAAAAAACTCACATAGGCCAGTGATGACAAACTTTTTAGAGACAAGTGCCCAAACTACAACCCAAATCCCACTTATTTATCATCAAGTGCCAACACTGCTATTAAACCTGAACACTGAGGTTTTAGCTGATAAAAAAACAACTCATACATTAACATCTTTTGTCTTAAAAGAAAAACAAGTAACATGGGTGCCATAGGTTCATGACCACTGACCTAGGGGAATATTTTAACGAGGACAAGGATATTTGCATGGCCTGTTTCTCCATAGACTAGAAGGGAACTAGTAATTATAGACTAGAGAAATCATATAGTATCTTAACCAAATAACAAAAATTGGCTTCGCCAATGAGGTCAGACAGATATTGTGTACCAGGAATGTCTGATTTGAGTCTATTCATCATGAAACATTAGACATATACAAAATTTATATTCTACTAAAGAACAAAAGATTTATATTCTTTTAAAAAGTCATTTTTAAAAGAGTCAGTGTCATGAAAGACAAAGCATGGCTGGAGAAATCTTCCAAATTAAAGGAGGCTAACAAAGAGATGGAGGTGGAGGGAAAGGTAAAGGTGGAGATGGGAAGGAAGGGAGGCAGGAAAAGAGAGGAGTTATTATAAGGGAAAAGAGGAGAAAGGAGGACATTAACACCCAGAAGATCAGGTTAAAGAATATATACAAGTGTCCTGTGTAGCATTCTTAATCTTGCAAATTCTGTATGTTTGAAATAACTTCCAAAATAAAAAAGTAATACAGAAATAGTTCTTTTAGTGTTAATTAGAATGCTACATTATGCTATTTTGCTGGGCTTGCTTTAAAGGAAGTTGTTTGAATTCTTAAATAATCTTACAAAAAGAAAAGGAAAACCAGAAGCATTCAACTGCACCGTCACTAAAACTTAGAATCTCAGATGAAAAGGGTACAATTATGCATAGCAAATACCATTTTGATCTGTCTATATTATAAGCTAAGATACAATTTCCATAGAAATGTTACAAATTTCTTTTTCTCACACACACAGAACAGAGTCAGAGTCCCTTAAAATATCTAGCACAATCCCTTCATTCTACAGGCCATAAAACTGAGGTGGCAGAGTGAGAGAGAAGCAAGACTAAAACCCTAGGCCTCCTCTTCAGCCTTGTTACTTGCCAAAGAATAGACTCAGCTAACCTAAGCACTCTGAAATGTTTCAAATAAATCCTTTATACACTATCCTTATGGAAAAGAGCAGAAAAATGTATTTTATCCCCTAATCTAACTGTTATATAATTAAAGTGCTTATTTGAAAAGTTTATAATTATATATTTTTTTCTCTACAACAGTTTCTTTTACATAAAGGATGCTATGTAAATCTAATAGATTAAACTTGAAACCTTCATTATAATCACGGATAGCCATCATTAATGTCTTTCCACTTAAACTGCCTTCATTAAATGCACCATCCGAACTAGATAAATATAAAGGAATTCGTTTTCAATCGGCTACCTCTAATAATACATGAAGTGATTTTCATTTAGTTATTGGTTTCTAAGGTAATTGTTTCGCCAATATTTAATTTTTGATTGCATCCTTGTGAGAAAAATAGGTATGAGCTAGCATCATTCAGCTATACCAGCTTTTCTGTTTTATCTTCTGAAATCTTAGTTGCTCTCCTTCATTTACTAAAGATTTTAGCAACTGTCCAGGGTTTTTTTTGTCTACTCTAACTTGATTTGTTGTTTTTAGTGACTTCATCATCCAAAACCTATCTAGCCTCTGAATTTCTTGACTTCATCTCTCATTTCCTAAATATAGCATCTGCTATTTAATCTCATGGACATATCCTCATCCAAAAATAACAAGCCCTCTCAAATTCTGATACAATCACAACATCTGACACACTTTTTCCTATAGTTCTAGCATAAATGATCAAGTAATCCTGCTAAATCAATCTCACGATCTCAATGCTGGGGATGAAACCAAGGGCCTTGCTCATGCTAGGCAAGTGTTTCACAACTGAGCTACACCCTCAACCACTGAATCAATGCTTAAGTCTCAGCGAGGCCTTAGTCCTCTGACTCACCATCCATCATTACCCTCCAGTGCTTACCTCCACATTTGCTTTAAGTTTCATAATGCAATAAATATTACTTGGCATTAGTAATTGTCTGATACTGTTATAGATTATATCTACATGTCTCCTCAGATCCTCATTGCACTTATAGGTGGGGTTTGGGGAAGGTGATTGGATTATGGAGATTAATAGCTGATTTTCTGTTAGGAGGTGGGGTCTGTACAGAAGAGGCGAGTACTGGAAATTTGGCCTGGAAGGGCTTATGTGCCTCCTCGGCTCTTCCCTTCACACTCTCTCTGCTTCTTGGACACAATGCCATAAGCAACTCTCCTCTGCCATGCCTTTCTGCCATACTGCCTTGCCTTGGAGCCAGTCGACTGTGGACTGAAACCTCTATAAAATATAAGCAAAAACAAACCTTTCCTCCTTCAATTCTGGGTATCAGGTATCATGTCTCCGTGAAAAGAAAATGACTAAGACAAATACCATACTTAACATTGTTTCCCCCAATGCTTCAACATCCTTTTCCAGGCCTGTATTTGTATAGCATTCAGGGAAAATAACATAACTTGGAAGAGTAATATTGCTTTAAAATAACAGTCATCAATTGCAAACATACACCTAATATTGCCCAACAACATTAGCAATACTACACTGATAATTACTTCACATTTGGGGAATGATCCATTCTTCATCAACACAACCAACACTTGCTATGATATTGCTGGCTAAGTCTCAGTAACACAGAAACCATCAAATGGAAACAAACTTTTCATGTCACTAGCAAATAAATCTACATTTATACAATCTTTTCTATACAAAGCAGAGAAGAGTCCACCTCGCAAAGCTAAATTCTTTCACAGGTGGATCTAGAACCCCTCCCTTTCCGTTTTATTTTTTAATTTCTTTCCTACATCTTTAACATTTCCTTCCCAAATAGATTATTCTATCTTAACATTAACATGAAATTCCCTAAAAACATACTTTGTGCAGACACCACCTTCTCTGTTCTCCAGAGCCAAGCTTTTCAAGAACTGTCTATCCACACTGCTTACACTCCCTTCATCTCTTATTTCACCCTTCAACTCACAACAGCTTAGGACCTAGTTCAAACCCTCTTCTGAACTCCCTAAAGACATCAACAGCTTCAATGATTTGTCACCTTAGTGGACACTTTGTGATCTTCCCATCTAATCTCTCAGCACTTGATTCATTTGCTCATATCCTCTTTCTTTGAACATTTTCTTGTCTTGTTTCTATGAAACCACACTGTCCTACTTTTGTTGCCTATACTTTCCTTAATTTGCTCTCCTGGATCATTCTCGCTTCTTTAACCACTAATTGATAGAAAGCCCTAGGTCTTCTATACTACACTTCCTTCTCTTCTCTATGTACATAATCTTTCTCAAAGTAATTTCATACAGATATATTATTTTAATGTCATATATATACCAATGATCCCAAACGATATCACTAGCTATGAGTAATTACTGGAATTTCAGACTCAAAATCTAACCACTCATTTGACATTTCCATGATGATTTCTAAAAGGTATTTCAAATGTAATATAGCTCAAACAGAATTCTTTATTCCTGATGCCCCTCCCAACCCCACCACTACCCAACTCTCTTCCTTTTCAATAAATGGTAGACTCGTTGGAGTGATAGGGATAGAAGTTTAACTAGAATGGATTGAAGAGAGTTAAAATGTGACTATAAAGACATAAAGTAATTGGCTAGTAGACAAATTTTATAAGAAGTTTTACTATCTGGGAAGCAAAGAGATGGGGACTAGATGAAGAGGACTAAGGAAAGAAGAGCTGTTCTTTATCAAGAGGAGATAGGGGAGCATGTTAGTATGCTGCTTAAAATGAGCCAATTGAGAAGAAAGAACATATATGGCACAGGGAAAGGATGGAGGGCGACCAATGTACACATAGGCAGGTTGTTCTTCCTGAGGTACAAGGACTCTTTGTGTTCACAGTAGTAAAAAATAGTATGGAGAAAGAAGCAGGACAATTTGTTGAATTTAGCAATGGAAAATGAAGGGGTTCTTTAGAGAGTGCCTCTCGATTTGTCAATGAGTTATGAGGCAGGCCATCAAGGGCATGGGTATGTTTATATGTCTCCATGTGTTTGTTTGGTATGTATTCTTCAGGGACTGAGGGATGAGACATGAATGAAGTCGAAAACGTAGAAAATAGCAGCGTTAAAGAGCAAGGCTGAAAAAATACCAGGAAATTTAAAATACAGCATGGAGTACCTATGTTGTCAAGCATAGGGTTTAACTCCCCTCCACAAATTCACGTATGTATCAGTTTAGTGTATTTTTCTTTTATTGTAACATCACAATTTCTTGATATGCAGCAAAGTATTTTGAAAGCAAAAACAACATCACATACTTTCTTTGTTTTATGCCCAACACAACAGAATAGAAAATTCTGTTATAACAGACCAGAAAATTGTGTTATAACGGCTTACAAATGAAATAGCATTATAAACAAACAAGTTATTCATTTTTCTTTATATAAATCTATTTCTGTATAGAGGTGTCAAAAATTAATTTGAAGATATAGGAGCATGCAATTAATATTGCACTGTGGTAAAAACTATGCCTCAGTCAAGCATGTTTTTATTATTCTGTGGTTTACCATTAAATGATCAGAAAGCATGATGTCTTAATGTCAAGAGTATTTATTTAAAATTATATCAAGTAAGCAAGTTGTATTTACAGTACCAGCAGCACTGGCTGAAACTACTTTCCTGTTAGCATTTTAATTTAGAGCTTTCTAAATGCAAATTAAGGAAAGAAAGTCTCTGCTCTCTAGATAGTAAATAGATTTTTTTTTTCTTTTTATATCTCAATTGTATTAGTGGTATTATTTTAATGGTAGTATATTTACATACAGCCTTCACGCACATCCCTCAAAATACTTTGTAAATATTAAAAGCATGCCTACAATTTTCTCCTATTGAATCTCGGCAATGTACCATTAAAATTACCCTCCACGAAAGCCAAAATACTACTATTTTTATATAAGAAATAAACTGATAGTTTGTCCTCCTGACTTCCCCAACAGACAAAAGTGAACAATATCACAATCTATTTCCTCTCACCCCCAGAATATTAATACAAAGGAAATCCATGAAATTTAAAACATCCCAAGCTATAAAAGCTCCTCTGCATTGGCCTTTCAATTTTCAGCTGCATTTTATTACAAGGCAACTAAAACACTGGAGGGACTAAACAGCAGAAAGAGATTTCAAAGTCATCGAATCCTCTGTGTCAAGCAAAGATAGCAAAAGAGTTGGAGGAATAAAGTCTTTTTTGCAAAATAACTCATCATGGATTCTTGAAAACTGAAATGCTAAAATTGATGAACTTGCTTATATTCAGAAAATGGCATTCACTCATTTGAAAACTATCAATATCAAAAACAATTTTAATCACAGTAACCTTAACAGTTATAAACACATCAACATTTTTTAAATCAAAAAATAATGTCCACTTGGTTTTGCAAACTTTTCCTCTGGATAAAACAAATCACATTTTCATAGGCTTAAGTAAATCTGAACACTCAGAATGGATGTCCACATATTTTAATTTGTAGTTATTGCCAGATAAGTATTCTTTAAAAATTCTATATACTCTAAGGTTGTTTAAAAATAAAAACACTTTTTATATCTAACTTAAAGACTCTGAATGGAAAGTGAGTTTCTTTATTTAAATAAGGTTTTATTTTTGATGGACGCATGATAATTACAGATATTTATGGGATATGATGTGACATTTCATTGGATGTATACAATGTATAATGATCAAATCAGGGTAATTGGCATTTGTATGACCTCAGACCTAGATAATTTCTTAATGTTGGGGACATTAAAAATCCTCTTGATATAGCTTAAATCTCGAATATTCCTCCAAATGTTAAATTCCTTGCCCCCAGCATAGCACTACTGGGAAGTGGTGAAAATGGTAAGAGATGGGCCTAGTAACATGTCACTGGGGGCTTGTTCTTGAAGGAGATTTTAGGATCTCAGTGTCTTTCTGATTTTTTGTTTGTTTGTTTTGTTTTTTTCACTTCCTAGCCATGAGGTGAGCAGTTTTGTTCTCACCATAATGTCCTACCCACAGGCCTAAAGCAATAGAGTCAACTTATCATTAAGATATCTCCCTAATATGTAAGCAAAAATAAACCTTTTCTCTCTATAAGTTTATTATCTTAGGTCATTTGTTATTGTAACAAAAAGCTGACTAACTCACCAATATCACTTTACAAGTTATTTAGAAATAACTGTTGTCAACCATACACATTCTATTGTATCACAGAATATTATAAATTATTCCTCCTATTCAATTGCAACTCTGTACCCATTAACCATTCTTTCTCTATCCCTCCACTGCACCACTCACAGGCACTGATAACTACTATTCTATTCACTATTCCTTTGAGAGTTACTCTTTAGATTTCATGTATAAGTGAGAACATGAGATACTTGTTTTCCTGTGCCTAATTTGTTTAACATAATTTTCTCCACTTCCATCCATGTTGCTGCAAATAAAAGATTTCTCTTCTGTGGCTGAATAATATTTCCTTGTGAATATATACCACATTTTTATCCATTCATTTGTCAATGGACACCTACGTTATTTCACATCATAGTCATTTGTGAATAGTGTTGCAATAAACATAAGACTAGATAGATGTCTCTTTGCCATACTGATTTTAAAAAATGGATTTTTCATGTATTTTAAACAATTACAGTGCTACAACTTTTAGCACTATTATGTAATATAAACTGGCTTAAATTTTGCTTCAATGTCAATTTAAGTAGCAAAGACAACAAACAAGATGACAAACAGTAGCTTCTCCATTTTAGTTGCAATAATTGTTTCATTTCTTTGATTCTTATGGCACTATCGAACTTGAACTGACCTCACAAAACAAACGAACAGAAATAGCATTTACGGTTATCCCCTGGCCCCCTCCAACATTGCTCCCTACATACACACACATATGAAAAACGTTCATATTATGATGGCAAAATTCATCTGAGACCAAGCATTTCTTACTTTAAAATATAGTAGACAGCATTTTGACTGAATTTAATTTTCAATGAATGACTCATCTATTTTTCTAGTGCTTATTTTGTGAAATTAGCAACATTCATTCAATGAAAATATACAAATCAGTAGTCTGAGAGAGAAAATAAAATACTAGCTTCCTAATTCACACAGAAAGACAATTGTACTTCTACATTTAATATAAAACTTTTTCAAAATCACAGCCATTTCCATGAAAAGAAATATTTACCATATTCAATAAATTCATCTGAAAAATATTAGAAATGTATTCATACATTAAAAACTCTAATGTCCAATCACCATTGTCATTAATGTCACAACAAATTCTAAGCAGTGATTAATGGTAATGTTTTTCAAATACATTATTTTATTTTAAGATACTAATATGCATATAAATAGGGCATTATTACTCTGACTCAAAGAAAACTGACATTCAGAGAGGCTAAGGTATCTGTTCCTAGCTGCCTACCAGCTAATATTTAAGCTCATATCTTCTGACATCAAACCATGTCCTCACCAAAACAATAACAACTAACATCTGCAAGAGTAATAGTCAGCAGATTACATAAGAATCTACCAACGAATTTTACTAATGCCTAGCTTTGAAGGCATCAAGGCCAGTTGGTCAATGTATAATCTTGCAACCAAGGCGAAAAGGAATGATAGAACCTAAACAAAATGAAGTTTTTATTTGTATTTTGTATTTCTGCTAGCATTTCCCTATTCTGAATGCTTTGTTTGAGTAACAAACTCAACCTATGTATGATTTGCCAAAGAAATATGAATACTACAAACTTTACTCACTAATCAGTAGCTGTAATGCATAAAGTTTATAAAGAGAAATTCATTAAAGTCAAATTTCCCATTAACATACATTTTCCCAGGATCAAATAATTAATTCTGAGGGAAAATACGTATTGGTTTTCAGAATGCCTCTGCTAACTTCTTTTCAATTTTTATTTTTATTAGTACATATGTGCAGTACATAATGATTACATTCCTCATAGAGATTTGGTACATGTGCATAACACATCTTAATTCTCTTTTCATCCTCTTCCCCTAATTTCCCTTCCTCCTCCCTCCATATCTCAGCTAACTTCTACCCTAATAGGGAAGACATATACAAATATCCATCACAAACAGGGTAATGCCCACCCCACTTCTCTGCAAATATCTGAAACAAAATTGGAATGCTTCACCCTTGTATGAACTGACATAAACACTTTATAAGCAGAAATCCTCTATTTTATCAGCAAAGGTTTTCCCCTTATAAAGGCTTTTCACACATATTACCTCAGTTTATCACAGCAGGTCTGTAGGTTGGCAACTTCCTGCAGCATCTGTCAATGTTTTAACACAGGAAGCTTTCAATAGTTACAAGATATGCTTATGAACGAACTGAACAAATGAACCAAAGAAGAAACGACTTTACTGTCATGAAGGCTAAAGTCAAATCTCAGCACACAATAAGAAAGTATGCATTTGCCAAAATTCATAGATGTATACAACACAAAGAGTGAATCTTGATATAAACTAAGGGCTTCGAAGGATAATAATTCATCAATATTATTCAGCAACACTAACAAATTTGCCACAGTAATGCAAGATGTTAATAACACAGGAAATTCTGCTGGAGAGGGCTGCCATGTAGTTTAGTGGCAGAGCATTTGCTTAGCATGTGTGAGACCCAGGGTTCAATGGCTAGCACTCCCCCCAAAAATATACTGGAGAAAAAGCAGGTATATGAGAACTCTAAATGACCTGCCCACTTTTTTTGGTAAGTCTAAAGCTGCTATTAAAAATAAAGTCTATTTGAAAAGAAATAGTGCATTTTCAAACTAGGAAATGCCAGGCCTAGATGAAAGAGTAACCTTTTAAAAATTGTTACTATTGGGTTGAGGATTTAGCTCAGTGGTAGAGCACTTGCCTAACAAGTGCAAGGCCATGAGTTCGATCCCCAGCACCCCACCAAAATTAAAATTATTATTACTTTGAAAACAATAAAAACAAAAAGAAGGAAAGTTTATTCACGCTTCCACAGAAACGTTATAGTTATCAAAAGAAAGACTGAAGAGAGAAAAACAATGAACACCATACGTATTATCTATTGTTTTCATTTCTAAAATGTAGCAGTGCAAAAGCACCACCACAATATATAAAAGTGTCAATCTACATATTTAAATGAAAACCCTGCAAAACAACCCAAATACAGACTAATGAAGAAGGATACATGAAATTCAAAGTACATTCAATGAAAACACAGTTCTCTTGTCACTGGAAAAGATAAAACCATCTAAGGCAGGCTTGCTCAAAGCCCTGACATCTGATGATGTGAGCAACAGTCCTGTCAGTTCGGGAAGAAATAATGACTGAGGGCCCAACATATTTCTATCTTGCAACACCGCAAGCTCAGAAATGATGGCTAAGCAAAACCACTATAAGTTATTTAGACTGTGAAAAGCACTTCCTTTTACCACACTATGTTAAAAAAACATGCAAATGTGTTTAATAAATGTTTTCCATAATAACCTTAGTGAGGACACACACACACACACACCACACACACCACACACACATATACAAACACACAGCTAAGTTACTTGCCTAGTCTCATCCTTCAAAGATCATAAAATTTTTTTTAAAATCATATGATAAGTCACTTAATAAAAAATCATATCCATGCCGAATTTACTAAATCAAGAAAGTACTAGAACCACATATATAAGGTAGAAACTAAATGTGAAAATGAGATCAGTAATAACAGGGTCTTTACAACACAATGTGGCCTTCAGGGAAACACCAAGTTTACTGTTCTGAATGCCTGAGAAAGCAAGCAAGAGTACTGTCTCTGAACTCGAACTGTTTGCACAATGAGAATTTTAGACCATGATTTTTAAGGTCATCTTCTGATTTCATATACTTCATTTTTATGACATAGATTTGACCCACTTTGCTTTAGGAAACTTGAATGTCTTCCATGTTTGCACACATTGTTCTACAGTCACGAGAGCTCTAAGGCAAAACACATGCAATGATAGGGAATTCCTCCCAGAAAGCAGAAGAAATTGGTTCAGCTCCAATCGTACAAATAAAAGTTACAAGTGTGTTGAAATCCAAGAAAAGATTGTCAGAGATGGAGACTTAGGAAGGGGAATATGAAAATATGTAACAAATCTAGCTCCATTTTTATGGAAGGGGTAACAAATAGCACTACTTGTATAATTTCTCTTGAGTCTATCTATATTACAATTATTTTGCTCTGTTCTATTTCCCTAAGTTAATTAATATAAAACTTCTTAATCTAAAACGGAACTTCTAGTTTAAATGGTTATACCTATTTTACATTAAAAACAACTACAACCCCACAACAAAAACTGTACTTCATCTTAAAATATCTTAAAACAAAATTGAAAGGCAAATGAAAACTTTTCAGTCCACTAATTGCAACAACAGTTAATATAAATGTGTAACAATGACTTTTTATAAGAAAAATATCATCCTTGTAATATAAAAATGAGTAAAACTATATGAAAATAACAGACAAAGAAATAATAATGGTCACTATGTAATAATATTATTTCACTTAATTACTAAGCAAGGAAATATAAATAAAAGAAAAAGATAGACTTTTTCACCTGTCAATTTGTCAAATACTTTTTGATCATGATATTCAGTTTTCACGAGTGTTCTAAATGATTGCCAATCATATATGGCTGGTAGAAATATAAACTTGAACACCCTTTCCAGAAACAATTTGGCAATACATAAGAAACTTTAAGTAACTTTTGTCAGTCCATCAGTAATTTCAATTAGATATTTGCAAAAAGATTTATATATAAGACTATATTTTTCGCAGCTCTTCTTGCTTGGGGTTCTGGGGATTAAACCCGGGGCTTTGTATTCTACTACTAAGCGATAGCCACTGCCTCTACCAGACTATTCCATGTGGTATAAGAAGGTCTCAAATATTCAGAAGCACTCTAAATATTGAACAATAAGGTAACAAATAAATCACGGCATAACCTGACAACGGAAGTTTACAAAGCCATTAAAATAATATATTTACAGGACATTATTATTTCTTAATGTTAGTTTCAAAAAGCAGAGTACAGTACACAGTACATATACTAGAGCATATGCCACATACACGATAAAGTATTACTTATTAAAATGTATGTATACATACATGGCAAAATGCATACCGAGAAACTATTACTGAAAGAACATATAATACAGACAAAGGACATATAGACCAGATAACAAGCAACTACAAGAGCCAAACGTGAGAGGAGAGGAAGCAGAGGATTTGAATACATGCTTGCAATCTAACTAGTAGAAAGTCCACTGTGATTTTCTAACAGTTGTATTACAGTAAAGTACAAAAAAGACAGAATAAGTCATTTTATTGCCCAGTTAACTGTTAAAGGTCATTTTATCTGTCCAGTTAAAGAGAAAATTTTGTTCACCTCAGTATTAATTATAATCTAACCCTCTATGAGGTATACATTCAATTGTTTCAATACCATGGATTGGAATTCCATATGTACCATTTAAAAGGTATGTGACTTCATGAACAATACTTAGCTCTTTAAGTACATATTTCTTCAACTGCAAAATTGAGATTAAAAAGTAGTACCTATACACCATGAGGAATCTGCCAGCAATTAAATGAAGTGACGTGGGTAAACTCATCCAGCATGTTATACAGCAAAGCTTACATGTTCCACAAAGCAAACGCCCACTGTTTTTTAAATGATTGTCACATACCTAATGCACCTCCCTAAAGTTAATGGTCCTAAAGTTAAACATGTTTCCATAAATTAAAGAAGACGATCATGAAGAACTAGTCTGAGTTGTCAATCAACTGTACCAAAGGTTGTCTAAGTCTGGGGCACATAGAATAATGGTCATTTCTAATTGCATTCTTCTTCCTATCTTTTTTTTTTGTGTGTGTGCAGTGCTGGAGATCAATCCCTGAGCCTTGTACATGCCAGACAAGAGCTCTACTACTACTGAGCTCTATTCTCAGCCCTTTATATTTTATTCTCACTGGCCACACTAAATCCCTCGTGCCTTATGCGCATTTTGTTATATGAAGGTACAGGTTAAGTACTGTGGGCAACTGTGAGAACACCGAACGTAAGCACTGCAGAGAGCATATACTTCTGCAAAACAATACACAAGTAGCCCTATGACCCTCCCCAAAATATTTTATTCTTGAAAATAACCTATAAGATTATAGACAAATTATATATTTCCATTCTTATTTTACATCCCAACAATATTGACTTTTCTTAAAGAATACTGACTTCAGTAGCAGTTTCTAAGATGTCTACAAACAGAAAACATAGAAATGTTAGTGAAATCAGATATAAAATATTAGCATTCATTAGTTTATATAAAACCCAGCATATATTTAAGCAATCTATCGCTGAACTTTTTTGAAGGAGAATGGGAATGATGAAAATAAGCCTAATTCCTCAAACTTCAAGTGATTAACACTTATCAAAAGTACTTCTAGGGGCTGGGGATTTAGCTCAGTGGTTAAAGTGCTTGCCTTGCAAGCATAGGGGCCCGAGTTCGATCCCCAGCACCACAAAAAAAAAAAAAAAAAAAAAGTACTTCTAAATTTCAAACATCAAATTAAGAAAATAATAGTGTTTAAACTAAATGCTTAATATTGAAGTGGACATTAGAATTCTAGAGTTTGTCTCCATGACAGGTAAGTCTATTCTGAATATTATTTCTTCTACCATGTTCTTTGACTCCCCTTTCCATGAGCTGTAATAGAAAAGAAAAGAAAGAAAAAACAAACCTAATTGCATTATCTCTGGAGATCCTTTCTCAAGCTTGCTTTCTCTGGTAGAGATGCCCCGGACTCCCAAAGTACTGAATACAAGCTCTGCATCTCTCTGGCTAGAGATACATGTTCTAAAACGTAATGTGCCCACATCATCTTATTGAAAAGTGCCAAGGTGATGCTCAAAATATCTAGCACATCTATAATTCAAAAAATTGAAGTCAAGCTACTTCCTAATGAAGTTGATTGGCGATCTGAAAATAGCGACTATTCTTCACCTTATATACTTGAGACTTTGTAGAAAGTAAGCCCGTATTCATTTAATCATACTACTTCACAATATGCAACTTCTTTTTGTGCTCTTGAAACTGAGAATTGCAGAATCAAGTTTAAAACCCTATTTTAAAATTCTTTATACTGCAGAACTCCTGAATTTCTCTTCATTAACTTCATGCGAGAATGACTTCTAATAATGAAAGAGTCCCATAGATCAAGACTATATGAATGCATTCATATTTCATGTTAATTAGGCTCTGTACATGTAATCTCTTTCCCTGGTGTGTCCAGTACATGTGTCTCTGTCCTAGATTGCTCATTAAATCTGCTATATTTCATTTGAGCACTGCATCACTGTGACTGAATAAGACACTTCAGAATCCAAGGCCTATGATTCCTTCCTCTGTGTATTTCTTACAAAATCTTACAGACAGAGCTCTGGTAGTGTTACTGAAATAATGCATACAATAGCCAATATGTTCTCTAAGAATACAAACAAAGCTATCACAATGGTAGACTGGTATCCTCTAAGCCTCCATTGTGCATGCAGGTAATATGCCCAGTATCTGACAAGGTTTGAGAAGTAGCAGTCCTTATTCTTTTTAATGGAGACCTCTGAGACCAACAACATCTAGAAAAATAACATGCTCATTGTTACATGGGGTCTATTCCTAGATTACTGTATCAAGTCCAAACACAAGAGTGCGCGCACGCGTGCATGCATGTGCACCTTTTTGTTAAGTAGAAGGAGTTACGATGGCAATATATTCCTACCTGAACTACAATGCTCTGAATTTAGTTCTTTACAAGTGACAAAAGAAGTTATGTTAAAATAACACAGTGGTGCAGATTACAAGCACGGATTAAATTTTACATCATTGCATAGCAGTAGTTAGATTTCTTTTTTCTGGTTCAACATTATGAAAGAACACTGTTAGAGGATGAAATTTTGGCTTTTCTTTCAGAACCAGTTCCACAGGATCCCAAGGTAAGATATTTTGCAGACTTAACAGCTCCACATTGATTTTTACTTTTCTATTTTGTGGAACCTTAGGCTAACAACATGAAAAAGAACTAGACTGTAAATATTATGCAGATTGTTTTAAAAGACCAATCTATATCACAAATGTGTTTTTACTCAGATTATGCTTGATACCATTAATTATCTACATACATAATAATAAAAGTGGACTACAATGCTTAGTGAAATAATTATGTTATATTTGTCAACGACTTTCCTCATCCTAACTTCTATTTACAAATTCTGACCAAATGCTATCTGGAAATATCTGTACCCTTTTAGCTTTCATTTTTAGCAGTAATGTAAATATTTGCCATTATTAAATTTAATTCATAAAACAGTGTCACAGTCAAAGAAATACTTATATTAACAACACTTATGCTACAAAAAACAAAACAATAAATTTCACAATTTTATTTACATTGTAAATCCCTATTAAAATGTCAATAATTTACAAAGTGGCTATAAGTTAGTTGCCTTTATATTTCCACCTAACAGGATAGTTCTCTTTGTGATCATTACTACAAAAACTCAGATACAAAATATAAGGAGTTATCACCAAAAGAACAAGTTTAAATCACTCTGACTCTTTAAATTATGTGTATTTTCTTCTGAGGTCCCTGGTGTTTAATACCTCCTCATTACCTTATAATCATCAAGATAGGCTCTTGTGCAATATTTGTACTTTAAAAGAGACTGAAAAATTACCTTCACTCGCCTACTGCTAAGAAAAATGACACACACAGTTGACCCTGAGGGAACCAACTAATTATTGAAATGATAATTTTGATTTTTCAGTCTTTTCTTTCAAACATCCTTAAAGAGAGTAAGCATTTACATATGCTGTTATACTCTTAGCATATTCTCTATTTTCTCTCTTGCTTTGTTTTACTTAAACATGAGACTTTAAATAATTCATAAAGTGCTTTACTTGGTTAAGAGTAAATCATATTATACTAGTGATCATTTTAAAAAGAAGAAGACAGAAAGAGGAAATAAACCCACAAGGACAGCAACAGAGGAACTAATGGAGATGACCTTTCAAAAAGACATTTACTAGCATTCTACTGCAACTGACTCAGTTTATTAGATCTGGCATCTTTCTGGTCTCTAATGCTATAATCTTACCTTGAAAAAATTCAGTACATTTTGGCTGTGAGGATTTCAAATATTTAAAGTTGCTAACTGGTTTTAATTACCTTCTAATCTTGCTCATAAAAATGTCACATTTTCATCTCTTCACGGAGAATGGCTATCTAATCTAGAGGTATCTCTGGAAACATACTATATCTGAAGATCAAATATTCTCAACCGAATTTTATCTATCTTTTTTTTTTTGGTGATACTGGGGCTTGAACTCAGGGCCTTGTGCTTGCTAGGCAAGCACTCTACCACTTGAGTTAAATCCCCAATCTTCAACCAAATTTTAATAGCATGCTAGAAATTGCTTTTCTGGCAGAAAAAGAAAAGTCTTTGTGGATACCTGGCAGATGGATCTGACACTTTCAAACCACAGAATCTGCAACCTTTGGGAAAGATACAAGACAAGGATTTACACAGGTTCCTTAAGGGCTTTTACTTAGGTCTTTGACTTAGAATTTGAGGCCTTTGAATAGCATTTGCTTTCAGCAAATGGATCTGTGAAGTAAGGAATCAATGATCCCAGTAGAAAAACTGAGTTATTTGAGAAAAATTTAAAACAAGCAATTTAGTTACTTAAATAAGTTAGACTCTCTTAAACAAAGGCGTTTCACCCTTTAGGCAAAATAAAATGGTCCAGAGTTAGGACTGGGGCCTAGTGGTGGAGCACACACATGTTCAGCATATCTGATGCCCTGAGTTAAATTCCTGGCACAAAAAAGGAAAAAAAAAGTAAAATAAAATAAGGAGGAAAGGGGGAATGAAAGGGGCTAGGAAGGGAGGGAAATGAGAAGCAAACACACTAAAAGAAGCAAATAAAATAAAGTTTTCATAACATACCCTTAAAAAATGTCCTAGAAAACTCATCATGCATCTCCTTCTATAGTTGGGATAATCACTTTGAAATAACTTTTTTTTTTCAACATAAGATTTGTGGACCTGAATTTGTTTTTCAGTGGACCACAAAAATAGCAGGAGATATAAAAAGGGACAAAAGTATGTACCACATTAGTCCTAAGAGCTTAAAAATTAAAGATATTAGACTAGGGGGAAAAAAAACACCCCTACTACACATAATAGCTACTGTTAGGTATCTAGTAGCATAAAACTTATTGGTTCAAAGATTTGTCACAAAATTGATCAAAACTCAAAATTCCAATCGAGATGACAGGGATAACCTCAGGAAAAAGAACTATAACAAACTATGATATAATAGCCCTTAACGAGTTCTGAAACTAAATTTAATACTTTCTAGATCTATAGACTCTGTACCAAGCTCTTATTCTCATTACTTCTGCTTGGGCAAGCACAATGTCTTACATAGATTCCTTTTGCAATAAATTTTGGAGAGCTCTCTTTGTCCCAAGGTTAAATGCTCCCTCACTTCCTCCAGTCAGGTCACAATCATCGCTTACATCATAATCAGAGTCATCTAATATTTTAATCCAACAATGTGACTTCTTTGTTTAACATATATCCATAGTCCACACTGCCTTTAGGATAAAAATCCAAAATCTGCCTGTTAGGCAACTACTAAGTTTGTCCCTTCTTATCTCTGTATCATTTCTTGCTACTTTCCCTAGAAATATACTACCAACCACCCAAATTTTCTAAAATCACCATGATTTCTCAAATATTAACATATGTTCAAATGGGTACTTCTACTCTGCCTAAAATTCCTTGGTACTGTAATACTTTCTCACTTAGCTAATCCAAATCAGGTTCATCAACCAATTGGCTTATTTCAGTTTGTGGACCCAGTTGGGGTTCAACATCATTAGTCATTGGGTAAATGCAAATCAAAGCCACAATAATATATTATCTCATACGATGACTATAAAGACAAATAATAATAAATGTTAGGGAGGCTGTCGAGAAATGGACCTTTCTTACATTGCTAGTAGGAATATGACATGACACAGCCACTTGGGAAAACAATTTGGCAGTACCTGAAAATGTTAAATTCAAAATCATCACATGGCCCAGCAGTTCTACTCCTGTATATATACCCAAAAGAACTGACGAGACATTCAAATAAGTACTTCCATGGGAACACTAATAGCAGCACTTTTCATAATAGCCAAAAGATGGAAACAACCCAAATGTCCATCATCTGATGAACAGATAAACAAGATGTAGTATATCACACAACACCACAGAAAAAAATAAACTACTAATACATACCACAACATAGATGCACCCTGAAAACATATGCTAAGTGAATGAAGCTAAACACAAAAGTCAGACATTGTATTATTCCATTTCCATGAAATGGCCAGAAGAGACAATTTAAGAAACAGAAATTAGTGATTACTAAGAGCAGAGGGTTGAAGAGAGGAGACGACAAATGACTGCTAATAGGTACAAGTTGTTTTTAAAGTAAAAGATAAATTAAGAATTTATCAAGAATGTCTTGGCATGTACTATATAAAGATGAGGAATGATAAGAAATAACAAAGAAGGTGGGGAGGTTATAAATAGCGTCCACAGAGACAGTAGTAATAAATGTGCATTGCACCGCCAGAAGTTAGTGAAAGAGCTGGGAAGTGGTAGAGGCACTGAATGTAGATATCACACTGAAGATGACTGATCTGAAAAAAAAAATTTTTTTAAATCATTTAGATGCTAGACAACATTTGGAATGGAAAACAATTCCATGTTCATTTAAAAAGGATATTCTATGGAATATCTTGGCATTGTTACTTCTACAATGTAATTAATTTTCTAATACCTTAAGAAGATTAAAGTAATATTTATGCAAATGACCAAACTTATATATATGACACTGCCACCGCTTTTTACATAATAAAGCTTTTTCAATTAAAAACTGCAGTTTAAAACTTTTCCTATGTTTATTCAGAATCAGTTATTTTTCTTCTCAAAATAAAGATCTGGATGTAACTGCATGAAAAATAAAAAGGAAACATAGGCAGACTCAACGTTTACAAGTGCCCTGCTTATTGGAAGCTCTGGTTCCTTTTGGTGTGGCTGGAATGTTACTCTTTATGTAGGTCCATTGTGCAGTGATGAATGAAATGGCTACTGATGCGCTCTAAATAAAAGGCTCACTCTCCCTCAACAGAAGCAGGTGCGACGGAACAGCTACTGTTGGCAGAGTGACTTTCCAGACAAAAACTTTACATAAAAGGAACACACAAATAATTCCTGGGAGGCATCTTCTGTGATTTTCCTAGACAATAGCCCAGCTGCAGTAATAATGGCACATGTGTCATTTTTAAGGTCAGTTTGGTATCTGTGCCTTTTTATAGCAGTACTACAAGTACATTTATAAGGCACACAACACATAGGATTTGACTTTTGGGGTTATATTTCATTAGTTGATGAATATCTTAGCACAAGACTTTTACTATAAACATTTTTTTTGCTTGGTGGTGCTTACAGCTTTAACACAAATAACCATTGATAAGAATATCATTATAGCAATTTATTATCCATTATCTTTTAGACTAATCTGTTATTTCAAAAAATAGCAATTGCATACACTTTATTTGCTTTGCAAAGGGAAGAAACAGATTTGCAGCTTATAAAAATGTAAAGTGCCTCTCTGTCGCCTGGCAACGGATGTCGCAGGGCGGGCTCAGTTTGAAAAAAAAAAAAAAAAAAATGTAAAGTGATATTATTGATAATTCAAGAATTCACAGTAACAACTATGTTGTCATTTGTTTCTGCACTTAATTTGCATAAACATTCATAACTCTTTACCTTAACAGTGTCAGACAATTTCTTTAAAATAACAATAAGAATATATAAAGGTACAGATGAGGCTTAGCTTTCCACCTAAAGTTGTACCAGCAGGTTTCCCTATTAATTTATTTTGGGACTTCTAGAATCCCTATAGTATTATTAGGTGTGTCCAAAGTAAATCATAGGATAATACAGCAATGCTACTTAGGAAAGGCAGGAAAACGAATGAATTATCTGGTTTTTGTTGTTTTTATTTAAATAATGCCAGAAGGATGGTATGGTCTTTTTGAAATATCAACAATGTAATTTATACAGTACTTACCAGATTCTTCAAAGGAAAGTAAGAGCCATTCTAAAGGAAGGCTAAGCAATAGACTTTAAAAAAAACTACCACATGTGAGGGAGAAAAGCTATGTTGCTTGCAATCCAATAAAAAGACAATTATCAGAAGGTTCATGGGGAAGTCTGCTAATCTGGATGAAAATATTTTTCCAAATACTTAGAGGACAACTAGAAGGTAGAACAATAGTTCTTACCCTAAGCTTTGAACTGGAAGATCAAGAGAGACACCTGCAGTTTGAAATTCAGAAATATGAAAATTCCCCGACCGTCTACGTAAAAGCACTGTTTCTGGGGATGAGTTTCCCAGAATTCCTAATTAAGTCTGACTTGACTGGTAAAGCAAATAACAATAAAATTCAGATACACTGTAAAAATAATGCATCACATTTGAGATTTATGAGCCCTTACAGCTGAGTTTGTAATTTTTATTTATAATTGCACTTAAATGTATTCAATAAATAATCCAAATGTATTTATTGAGCAGCTAGCTCATCAGTTACATTTTACTTCCCAAACAAATGGCATAGTATTAGGAATGGGATTTTCCTACCGGTTATGCAATCATCTTGTTCTGCATAAGACCAACCTTCAAATTTGGGAGCCAGTATCAAAATATAAATTGAATCTCATTTTTAAAGTGCAATTTCCATTTTCCTGTATGGATTATAATGATTCTCAAATGCCTTTATTCTCTCTAACCCCAGTTTGGTACAATATCCTCATAGCCCATTTCCAATGTACTCTTAAATATATGAAGTTAATACATAAAGCTTTTAGGTACAGTACAGCTCATTATGAGCCATGAGTCTGTTCTGGAGTGTTAAGAGATAATGTTATACTTGGTGTTAGCGCCTAATACTTGGAGAATACATTATTTCCCATTTTCAGTTTTCACAATGAAGAGTATCTTTCACCTGAGATTTAAGAGAAGGTTGGCAAAAATGGTTTACAATCTGCTCTACAACTTATAAAATTACATAATTATTAACATGTTAAAATGAAAGATAACTTGTAGAAATTATTGCATTCTCAAATGACCCCTGGATCTACAACACTGAAGTCCAGAGTTGAATCTATCAATAGTTCATAAAATCCAACATGCTAGAACATTAAGTCTGTTGTCACCATAAGCAAATGTTCCCCTATAGCCATATATCACCTTGCTCAGAAGAAATAACACTGCTGCTTCCAATAACGCACATTAGAAAAACAGAATATAGAGAATGGTATCTAATCAGCAGGAGTCCATTGGCTTTTTAAAGAACTGGTCAGAGCTGATGTCTTTAACAGAGCCGCCATGTCTTTAACAGACGAGCTTATTCCAACCATTTCGAGATCGGTAACCAAAAAGATCACCATTTCGAGATGGTAACCAAAAATAATCAGATTTATTCAGAAAGTAATAACACAGCTTTCATATTGGCTACTTGATGTTTCTTTACTTCTCAATGATATTACACTCACAAAAAATAAGTGTTGAAGGAAGGTCATGTCTTTATTTGGGTGAAGTAGTAATAAGTAGCAGACATATAAAGAGAGCTACTCTTGCCTTCCCAGCCCGCAAAGACAAAAGCATGTCTTTCTCTGATGTGGGGATGGCCCGAATCTGCATCTCTTTCAAAGATATTCCTTCTGGAAAATGTGTGGATAATGAATACTACGCCTGGGGCTGCATTTGAAAGTATTATTGAAGGTTTCAGGGACACCCAGGGATCTTACAGAACTCAAAGAATTTGACAACATTAACTGATAATATTAGATAATGTCCTATTTTTAACAAAATCTATGTACAAAGTAGAATATGGTGTCAGGTAAAATACTAGGCTAATGGGAGTGTAAAGCTCTCTAATCAACTGTGATTATGCTATATCAGTGACGAACCTATGGCACACATGCTGAAGTGGGCAGGAGGGCCCCCTCTGTTGGCATGTAAGCCAGTGTATGAGTTTCTTGTTGTTGTTTTTTGTTTTGTTCTTTTTTTTTCTGGACTAAAATCTCAGTATTCAGTTTCATTGCAGTGTTGGCACTTTGCAATAAATAAGTGGGTTTTGGGTTGCAGTTTGGGCACTCATTCTCTAAAGGGTTCACCATCACTACCTTATATACTCTACAGAAATAGTGTAATGTTGATATCCTCCCATGTGACTTGATATGTAGGAAAACTGTTATGAGATCAATATTTTAAGATACCACATACAAATGAGATCGTAAGTTACTTGTCTTTCTGTAAATGGCTTATTTCACTTGGCATAATGTCCTCCAGTTCTACTCATGTTATTGCAAATGTCAGAATTTCCTTCTTTTTTAAGGTTATGTAATACTTCACTGTGTATATGTATCAAATCTTCTTTGCTCATCCACCTACTGCATCCAAGTCTTGGCTCCTGTGAATAATACTGAAATGAACCAAAAAGTACAGATACCTCTTTGACCTATTAATTTTAATTCCTTTACAAATATAAAAAAAGTAGACTTACTGGATCATATGATAGTTGTAATTTTAATTTTGAGGAACTTCCACACTGTTTTTCAAAATGGCTGTACTAATTTAAATTCCCAACAGCATACAAGAGTGCCCCCCTAACTAATTGTGTGACCTTGGTTCATTTATACCTCTTTGTGTATCACTTTTCTCACTTATAAAATGAGGATTAATATATCTCATTGGGTTACTGTGAAAATTATGAGTCCTACATGCGTAAAACAACAATGTTTGTGTGCTAGGACTTGACTACTATTATTACGACCTTTGAAATAATATAAATCAATTAACAGGTATACGGAAAGACACCAAAACAATGAAATTGTCAATAAAATTCAACAGAAAGTATTAGAAACAGTAAAGGAATAAGAAAAATAGCAAGCCTAATATCCAATACAAGCTTTAATTAAAATATGAAAATAAAATCTGTATTACTACTAAAGGCAGTAATGATGAGTAATTTCAAAGTAATAAGTATGAATCACAAACTAGAATTACAGAATCATGTAAAACTCCAGCAATATACTAGATATCAACTATCTTTGTAATTGCCAAAAACCTAACCACATTGCTGTATCACATATCCACATATGTAACATTTTAAGAAATGTACATCTGTCTGTAAAGATGGATGTTAAGATCATTTCAAAGTTAAACATCATTAATTCAACATTCTAAAATTTGAGACGACATTAATAATTTAATTTATACAATTTTTTCCAAATTTTTCATAATAGGCCAGTATTAACTGTATGCCAGTAACTTGACTAAAATGAGTCTTTATTAATAATTTCAAAATAGTATTTTCAGAGGTAAAGCTAACAATATAAGCAACTTCACACTGCAAAACAATTTACATTGATGTATAGGTATCCACCTACAGAATAAACACAGGTCTTCTTCCACTGAAGCTCATCTTAATTGATACCTTGCTGAACTTTTCATACTCTGCCAAACAGAAGGAAAAACTATCATGCTTTTCTCACACACAAAGGTGGTCCAGATGGACACCAGACACTGTCAACAGTGGAAGCAATGTATATGAAAAGGAATATAGCATTACATGGGTTACACATTTTCACAGTTTCTCATTACTCTTAAAATAACCCTAAAACTTGCCATGCCTAATACTGTCCTTCCTTTACGCTGGAAAAAAAAAAGGCACGAAGAAGTAAACAGGCTTACTTCATGTCAGGGCTAGAAAGTTACAGAGCTGAGATAGCAATTTGGGTCTTCTTTCTTCCAGTCTAATAATAGATTCTACTCTTTACCATGACTCCTGTACTCATGGCTATTGATAACCAAATTGTAAGCCCTCACTTCCAATTAGACCTACTTTGGTTTTTCTTTATTTCTTTCCCTATTTTCCTACTACTCTTACACTTTGTGCATGCTTCCATTATAAAAACTATCTTACTGTATCATCACTATTTCTCCACAAACTTTTTGCCCATTACAGTATAAGCTTCCTAAGGACAGTGATCATATCCATTCATCTTTATACAAGGTAAAATACACAAAGACAGTTTGTTCAGAAATAAACTGTAGTTTACATACAATAGTATAATCACCTCACCTGAGAATAGTTTCTAGTTTTCTTTGTTTTGGTTTCGTTTTTGCAGTATCGGGGATTGAACCTTGGGTTCACTATGTAGACATAGGGAGTTATGTCTACAGCCCTTTTTTTATTTTTTATTTTCAGAGAGGGTCTCACTAAGTTGCCCACATTGGGCTTCAACTTGTGATCCTCCTGCCTCAGCCTCCCAGAGTGCTGGGATTACAGATGTGTACCACCTGTAATACGTTTCTTTATCAAATCTACTGACATGTTATCAAGAAATTACTATTTCCCTAATCATTTTAAATTCTTATTATTACTTTTCCCTTATAGTTCAATATTGTTGGCCACTATTAATTTCATTTCTCGACCTTCACACTCTTTACATCATATTCTTTGATCTTCAGGGAGATTCCTTTGCAATAATTACTCTAAATATATTACTCAAATTTCTCAACACCCATTAACACCATGATAATTTTTAACACTTGGTCTTTACTATTCCCAATGGATACTAAGCAGAAGAGAGAATGGTCCCCGCTCATCAAGATCTCACCTTCTGGGTAAAGACAAGCCTTTTTGCTTTTTGAAGAGTTCCAGGCATCACAAGAAAGTTACAAACATCTTATCTGTAAATTCTGTGGCGGTTCAAACAATCCTCCTTACGTGCAATTACATTTGTTGGTGAGTGATAACCGCAAAATCACCTTGCTACTATAAATACACATCCAAAAGTGTTCTATTGCTAATCAGAAGGAAGTCCCTTGACACAGCTGAGGGCATACAGCACACATGCACCAACACACATGCTCACTGATCCCTAAGTAAGTCAGGAACGATATTCCTGCATGAGCTCAAGCATGGGTTTATCTCTAGGGCACTTCAGGGTTATTATCACCAGAAAAGTGTTCCAAACAATGATACTGAAGCTGGCACTAACTAGATTACCTGCAGAGAGAAGTAAATGGGTCAAAGACAGCAACACAGTGGCAAGAGTTTGAAATCTTCTTGTCCTTTAGGATTTCTTTTAATTCAGTTGATGCTTCAGTCAAAATGGCATTATTCCCATTAGCTTCAGAGTGCAGGTAGATTTAAAATACAGGAATCCTGGCATTAACAACTTGATGTATTCCCCTAAAGATCTCTTTCACATAATGATGTGACAATGCTAGTCTTTCCTAATTTTTTTTTTTATAACCTCACTAACAGCCTTAGTTTTTTAGCCAAAGACTTTCTTTTTATGTTGCTAGTGGAAAACATAACATTAATACTTGGAATAGCATTAAAACAGACAAAAGTAAAATAACACAGTTCAAGTGAAAATCTAAATGCCTATTACATACTGAGGGGGAAAAACTGTCTAAAAGTAGTTAATCATTCCTGCAAAGGATGTACAAATAACCAAGTAACTTTTAAACAATAAATATACATATAGAACAATTATTAAATTTAAAACCAAACTAACCTCAAGTCAGAGAAAACAACAGATAAATTGGTAAAGAGATGCACATACTTAAATTATAAGTGATTGTCAAGACTCTAGATTTTATTTTCAAAGATCAGAGGTACTTACTCTATTATAAAAAGAATTAAATAATATGAGTAAATAGTCACACACAAATCAATGATAAGAGTAGGACAAGAGATGGAGGAGAGGGAAAGGCAGTGGGGAAAAAAGAACTGAAGAAAAATAGAAAGAGAGCTTTTGTAAAGGAGAAGAGCAAGGGGACTGGGAAGGGCAGGGACAAAAAATAATCAATGTGTGTTATATACATATACCAAGTCCCCACAATAAATGCAATCACTATGTACTGCAAGCATACACTAAAAAATAAATAAAACTAAAAATGGGCAAAGACAAAAAAAAGAGTAAGAGCAAAGGGGTTATGATTATTCCAACTGTACAAAATCTGAAGTCCAATAAAAAGGGATAAAACAGCACCAGCTGTATAAAACCAACATACTCTCACCATATGATCCAGCAACCACACTTCTTTGTATTTGACCAGTTGTGCTGGAAATTTATGCCCTGCCCCCAAAAAATGTACAGATGAATGGTTATAGCAGCTTTATTCTTAATTGTCAAACTTAAGAAGCAACCAAGATGTCCTTCACTGGCAAATAGATAAACTAACTGGTACAGCCATATAATAGGACATTATTCAGTGATTAAAAAAAAAGAGAGAGCTTTCAAGCCATGAAAAGACAATGAACGACTTTAAGTGCATATTCTTCAGTGAATAATGCTAATCTGAAAATACTGAGTAAAACCATGGAGATAGGAAAAGAATCGGTGGTTGCCAAGAGTTTGAGGGGAGGCTGGGAGAGATGGATAGGTGGAGCTTACAGGATTGTGAGTGTAGTAAAACTATCCTATGTGATTTAAATGGTGGCTACATGTCACCATACACTTGTCTAAATCCACAAAACTGTACAACACAAGGAGTAAAACTATAATAGTATAACAGGAAACGGGGGTGTTGAACTGTCTTTACATTCACCTTAAATTCTCTATAAACTAAAGCTGCTATAAAAATTGGCAATTAAAACAACAAAAATATAGTACCAATCATTTATGAATGGCTAATTAGGCCCATGGGTTTATAACATGACTTATTCCTTTCTGTGAAAGTCAATCTGTGTTAAGCATGATGCAAAAAGCATATGTGGAAAATGTTGATAGATTAGAACTGTCGGCACACTAAGAGGAAATATAGTGTTCCTCATAAAAATAAAAACTAAGAACCAATAATGGCTGACTAAATATTGCTTTACTACCTCACTGCTATCATTTGAATATGGACTGAGTGTGGCCCCCAGGGCTCATGTGTTACGAGCTTGATCCTTGGTATAGTGACATTAAGAGGTGGTGGGATCTTTACTATGAGAAAGGGCCTACAGGGAGGATGTTATTGGCCCCTCTCCGTCTTACCCTGGATTTCTGTATCACTGTGTACTCTCCTTCTCAGGCATGCACTCCCACCAATGATGCCATCTGCCATGATGTAATATAACCCTTGCCACAGCTGATGCTATGCAGTTTGCACTTTGTGGCTGGAAAACTGTCAGCTAAATAAATCTCTTTTCTTTATGAATAACTCAGCCTCAGTTATTTTGTTACAGTAAAAAAAGGAACCAATATCCTTTCTTTACAATGATAAAAAGATACTTTAAAAATCCATCCCAAAATTTTATGTGTATTTACATACAATTTTTTAAATTAGTACATATTTGTCATACATATTGATCACATTCATCATAGAGAATTTGTACCTATACATAATATCTTCAATGTTTTTGTCCTATTCTCCTTTCCTCCCTTCAACCCTTCTTTCTCTCCCCATTTAAGAAAGCTTTGTTTTCATTTTTCTCCTTCCATCTGCTTTATTCCTTTTCCCTTCATTCCTTTCCCCTTCCCTTTCCCTTCTGCCCCTTCCCATTTGAACATGTTCTTCCTACTTCTAAATATCTATCCTCCATTATGATCCTTATTTACCCTCTGGGTTTCCCACACAAGAGAAACAATGTCATTTTTTTTTTTTTTTGTGGTGCCGGGGATCGAACTCAGGCCCTTGTGCTTGCAAGGCAAGCACTCTAATCACTGAGCTAAATCCTCAGCCCCAACAATGTCATATTTAAACTTGCATGTCCAATTTATTTCACTTAAGATTATGGTCTCAAGGTACATTCTTTTTATTCAAAATGACTCAAGTCTATCATTTTTTATGGCACAGCAGTACTCCACTGTATACAAATACCATATTTTCTTCATCCATTCATATGTTGCTGGCCATGTGGGATATTTCCAAGGTTTAGCTAGTATAAATTGTGCTGCTATAAACATGGGTATGCACATATCACTGGTATGATGCTTTTAACTCTTTCAGAAAGATAGCTAGAAGGAGAATAGCTGGGTCAAATGGAACATCTAGTTTTAGATTTTTGAAGAATATCCACACTGATTTCCATACTGGTTGTACCAATTTACACTCCCACCACAGGGGAAAAAGGTTGTAATTGGTTGATTTCTTGATGATATCCATTCTTTCTGGAGTAATATGGAATCTCAGGGTTGTTTTAATTTGCATTTCTCGAACAACAAGTGATGTTGAACATTTTTTCATATATTAATTTGCTGTTTGTACTTCTTCATCTGAGAAGTATCTATTCATTTCAGATTCCCGTTTTTGGATTGGGCCTTTAAATTTGAGGGGTCTGGGATTTTTTTAGTTCTTTATATATTCTAGATCAGTCATTTGTCTAAGGAAGAGCTGATAAAAATTTTTCCTATTCTGTGGGTTGTCTCTTCACTGTTGGTGCTTTCCTTTGGTGTGCAAAAGGAAAGCACACCATGTTTATAGCAGCACAATTTATACTAGCTAAACCTTGGAAATATCCTACATGGCCAGCAACATATGAATGGATGAAGAAAGTATGGTATTTGTATACAGTGGCGTACTGCTGTGCCATAAATAAGATGTGATTTCTGTTGTTGTTCTTTGTAATATTTCCTGTGCAATCAGGGTTTTGATCATAAAATCTTTGCCTACACCCATGCTTTTAAGAGTTTTACCTATTTTATCTTCCTGTAGATTATTTCTTTTTTGGTATTTAGGCCTTTGACCCATTTCAATTTTAGTTTAGTGCATAGGGAGAGATATGGGTCTAGGTTTAATCTTCAGCATGTGGAAACTAGTTTCCTCAGACCATTTATTAAAGAGCTTATCTTGCTCCCAGTGAGGGTTTTTGTCAAAGATGTGGTAGCTGAGTATGCTTAGAGTTGTTCCTGGAACTTCTGTTCTGTTCCATTGATCCTTGGGTATTTTTTTTTTTTTTTGCCAGGGCCATGCTGTTTGTAAGGTTTTTTTGGTTTTGTTTTTTGTTTTTTTGTTTGTTTGTTTGTTTGTTTGCCAGCAGCTTTGTAGTATAATTTCAAGTCTGGGATTTTCATGTCCCCTGTCTTCCATTTATTGCCCAGAATGGTTTTGGCTATTCTAGGTCTCTTCTGGTTCTACATGAATTTTAGTATTGTTTTCTCTAGTTCTGTGAGGTATGCTATTGGCATTTTGATAGGGATTGCATTAAATTTGTATAACAGTTTGGGAACTGTGCCCAATTTCACTATATTGGTTCTGCCTATCCCAGAACAGGGTATATCCGTCCATTTTCTGATACCCTCTTTGATCTCCTTTTCCAGAATACTGTAATTTTCAACATACAGGTCTTTTACTTCCTTTGTTAATTGATTCCTAAGTATTTCATTTTTTCTTGATACTATTGTGAAAGGTGTGGTTTCACTAATTTCTCTTTCAGTGAGTTTGTTATTCATGTACAGGAATGACACTGATTTTTGAGTGTTGACTTTGTACCCTGTTATGCTACTAAATTTGGTTATTAATCCTAGGAGTCTTTTGGTGGAGGTTTTGGGGTCCTCTATGTAGAGTATCACATCATCAACAAATAATAGTAATTTAACTTCCTCCTTTCCTATCTTTAGTCCTTTTATTTCTTTCTCTTGTCTAATTGCTCTGGCTAATGTTTTCAGGACTGTATTGAACGGGAGTATGGATAATGGGCATCCTTGTCTTGTTCCTGATTTTAGAGCAAAAGTTTTCAGTTTTGGACCATTTAGTATGATCTTGGCTGTTGGTTTGTCATACCTGGCTTTTATCAGATTGAGATAAAGACTTTCTATTCCAATTTTCTTTAGTTTTTTGTTTTTTTTTTAAGTCATGAATGGGTGTTGGACTTTGTCAAATGCTTTTTCTGCATCTGTTGAGATGATCATGGGGTTTTTTTCCTTGGTTCTGTTAACATGGTATATTACATTACTGACTTGCATAGTTGAACCACTCCTGCATCCCTGATATGAAGCCTACTTGGTCATGGCATATTGATGATTTACTGCATTCTGTTTGCCAGTATCTTATAATTTTTGCATCTATGTTCTTTAGGGAAATTGGCCTGTAGTTCTCTTTTTAGGATGGATCCTTCTCTGGTTTTGGTACCAGGGTAATGCTTCCTTCCAAGAATGACTTTGGGAGTACTGTTTCCCTTTCGATTTCATTAAAGAGTTTGAGGAGGAGTGGCATCAAATCTTCTCTAAACTTCTTACAGAATTCAGCAATGAATCGGTTAGGATTAGGGCTTTTCTTTGTTGCTACTTTTTTTAATTATATCTTTAATTTCTTTGACTGATACTCGATTGTTTAAAATTTTTATATCCTCTTGATTCAGCTTTGGTAATTTAGATGTATCTACCAGTCTGTTCATTTCTTCTGTGTTTTCCATCTTATTAAGAGTACAGGTTCTCAATGTAGGTACTGATGATCTTCTGGATTTCTGCAGGGTCCACTGTGGTTTCACCCTTTTCATTCCTACTTGCATGGACTTGGGACCTTTCTTTCTTTTTTTTTTTTTTTTTAAATAAGGTTGGCTAAGGCTTTCTCTATTATATTTAATCTTGCAAAGAGCCAACTCTTCAATTCATTGAGTCTTTGTGTTGTTTTCCTAGTCCCAATTGCATTGATTTCTTCTTTGATTTTTATAATTTCCTCCCTCATATGTGCTTTGGATTTAACTTGCTCTTCTTTTTCTAGAATCTTGAGGTTCAATATTAAGTTATTTATTTGACCTTATTGTGTTTTTCTGATGTGGGAATTCACTACTACAAATTTCCCTCATAGGACTGTTTTCATTGAGTTCCGAAAGCTCTGGTATGTCATGATGGCATTATCATTCATCTGTAGAAACTAATTTCTTCTTTAATTTCACCTGTGACCCATTGGTTTTTCAGGAGGGTGCTATTTAATTTCCATTTGTTTATGTAGTTTTTGTGTTTTCTGTTGCCACTGATTTCCAATTTAATTGCACTATGATTTGATAACATGCATGTGATAATTTCAAATCCTTTGCATTTACTTAAGCATATTGTATGAGCTAGTATGTGGTCGATTTTGGAGAACATCCCATGTCCAGCTGAGAAGAATGTGTATTCTGTTGTTGTTGGGTAGAATACTCTGCAGATATCTACTAAGTCTACTTGTTCAAAGGTTTGGTTCAGTTGATATTTCTTTGTTGATGTTTTTCTAGTTGATCTGTCTATTTGTGACAATGGTGCATTGAGGTTCCCCATTACAACTGTAAATATAAATTTTATAGTGAATTTCTAAGATGCTGGCCTCTCCTTTCTCACATATGATTAGGCAAAATTAGATGCTTGTTGACATGACAAGAGCTCTACTTTATTTAAAATAGTGAATCAATCAACTGAAAATATATGAGCCTATGATGCTGGTGTTTTTGGAAACTTGAAGCATTTATCCTTCTCTAGATCTGGTCTTCTTTATAAAATATGGAAACTTAAATGTGCAAATCACATTAGTAAATGCAAATACTGAACCATTTTATGCTAATTAATAACTTACAACAGGTTTTTGCAAGCAACAATCTCCTTGTTCACCTATGCAATGAAGCAGTGAATTCTCACAACAGAAAAATAGAACAAGCTCAGTATTATGGTATATTTATGTGCTTCTTTCAATTCTGGTTCTCCACTGTGCCATTTTGGCACAAAGTATGAAGTACAATTAATTTGAAGTAGGTCACCTCCATTCGCATGGCTTTTCCTCCTTCAATTAAGTTTATTTGGGCTTCCTAAAGATTGTGCCAGTAATCGACAAGAGCAGAAATCAGGTATTTTTTTTTAACTTCAAACTACTGTAACTTTATATTTATTTTATCTCACCATTTTTTAAAAACTTGAAAAGTGCTAAGGGAAGTCATTACTAGGTATTACTTGTCCTTCCAACTATCATCAAGCTGCACCATCAGCTCATCAGGGGGGTTAAAAATTAATTTCACAGAATGGAGGGTTGTGTTACGAGTTTATTTAAAATCCATATGCTTTAATTTACATGTACCGTTTCACAAAGGCACTACAACAAAGACAATGGAACTTCATTCAATATATATGATTGAAAAACAAGCTAAAATGGTCTCAAATTAGTGTACCTGCGTAACCCATCTCCTGATTCAAATTATATGTGAATTCATGTTATTCTACAGTGCTTGATCAAAGTTTTACTGTATTTATGACTTTAGACTTATCTATTTATAATCCTTGAAAAATAAGTGTTCTTCCCTTGTCACCATCCAAAGGGAAACAAAGATAAAAACCTTAAGGCTACTAACATACAGTAACATGTATGGGGGAAATGAAAAGACTAATGGTGACTATGTAGAATCTTTACCTCAAAAGTCAATATTAAAAAGATTTACAGAGTAACAAGTTTGTATGGAGAGACACACCTTCGGGTTAAAGCTTTCTGGTAATTCTAGTTGAGAAATATTAAAATGAGCACATTCTAATAGATGCACCTAAAAAGTCCCTGCAGTTTACTTCAGGCAGCTCTCAGAAAGGCACTGAAAAACGGAAGTGGTGCACGACTTCATAATAGCTTCATAACAGCATCCTATGACACACCCACAGACTCCCAGCTCGGCCAAAGATTATAAAATGATCCCATTTAACATTAACCAGCAATACTAGACAAACAACAATTTTCTTTCATAACTGATACAACATCTGCTGCTTATCACATAACTCTGAAGAACTGCAGCAGGAGGCGGGATTTTCCCCGCAAAGGTGAGAGGGTCGGCGCTGGGGACAAAAGACTGCAGCCTGGGCCCACGTGCCAGCAAGGTCTGAACCCATCATCATGCATAAAATCTAGGCCTCCTCTCTGGTGACACTATCTTCTGCTGTTTTTCCACCCACACTTTGTTGTTGTTTTTTTTTTTTTGGATGTCTGTATGTTTGTTTTTTCCTCCTCTTTCTTCTCCTATTGTCCCTCTTTTAGCTTTTTTTTTTTGTTACTTTCTTTACCCTTCCTCTCCCTGAAGTCACCATTACCAAGTAGAGCCAACCATGACCTTGTCATTGACGACAACCCTGGAGAACTAAAGGTCCTAAGAACCAATAAACACATATACAAAGAAGAAAACGCAGAAACAGACATTCGCAAGGAGGATGCTATTACCTATCTTTTTGTAACCTCATACAAAGAAAATATCAAACCAACTCGGAGAACAAACTAAGAGGGGTAAAGTACATATGTATACAAAGAAAATGACCAGACATAGAAGCAAAATGCAACCCGAGACCCCCAGCCCAACCAGAATAAATATAGAGGACAATGACATTGAGGATGTCAGAAGACACCCAACCAAACTCTTAGAGATGATAGCAACAGAAGTTGAAAAACAGATACGCATGGCAATAGAAAACATCACACTAGAGGTAATAGACCACGTCAGGAAAGAGATGACCAACATAATGAAAGATTTGCTTAGTGAGTTCAGGGTAGACACAGATAAAAAAACAGAGGAACTAAGAAAAACAATTGAAAATTTGAATATACAACTTAGCAAAGAAACGGAGGCCATGAAACAGATCCAAACAGATACCCAAGAAATTAAAAACTTGCTAGAAAGTATTCGAAGCCAAATGAACGAGAGTGAAGATAGAATCTCAGAACTAGAAGACAGATCAGCAATCAGTGAGAATGAAACGAAAGACCTGTGGAAAACAGCTAGAGATTATCAAAAATCACCACAACATCTACAAGATGATGCAAAGAGAAACAATATAAGAGTGATAGGAGTAAATGAATCAGCAGGAGACAATACGAAGGATCTAAAGACATTATTTACAGAACTAATGATGGAAAACTTCCCAAGCATGAGAAAAGAACTTGATATACAGATAAGTGAGGCATATACAACCCCAATTACTCATAACCAAAATAAATCCTCACCAAGACATAAAATAATCAAGATTCCAGAAATTCAGCAAAAGCACAGAATAATGAAAATTATTAGAGAAAAAAAACAAACCACCTATAAGGGTAAACCCATCAGAATCACAGCAGATTTCTCCACACAAAACCTAAAAGCAAGGAGAGCCTGGAGCAACATATTCCAAGCCTTGAAAGAAAACAATCTCCAACCCAGATTGATGTATCCAGCCAAACTATCTATCAAATTCAACAATGAAATAAGATACTTCCATGACAAAGAACAACTGAAGAAATTTATAACCTCCAAACCGCCTCTACAAAATGTCTTGAAGGACATCCTGGAGAAGGAAAGCGTTAACTACCTTTACAAGGACACTAAAAAAATCCCACCAGGAAAGACAAGCAATTGAACTAAAGTGAAACACAGGACCAACTACAGAAAAGATATATGGCAAACAAGAGTCAATTCATAACAGCTGTAACCATCAATGTAAACGGACTCAACTCACCTATCAAAAGAAACAGGCTAGCAGAATGGATCAAGAAAGAAGATCCAGCAATATGCTGCATACAAGAGACACATCTAACCCAAAAGGAAATACATAGATTGAAAATCAAAGGATGGAAAGCAGCATTTCATGCAACAGGAACCAAAAAAAAACCAGGGGTAGCTATCCTAATCGCAGACAAAGTAAACGTCAAGCCAAGACTAATCAAGAGGGATAAAGATGGCCACTACATACTTCTCAAGGGAAAACTTCAACAGGAAGAAATAACAATCATTAATATTTATGCACCAAATATTGGTGCACCTAAATACATAAAACTAATATTAAGGGACATGAAAGATCAAATAAACACTAACACAATTATAATGGGAGACTTCAACATCCTACTCTCACAAAGAGACAGATCAACCAGACAAAAAATTAACAAAGAAATATCAGAACTGAATCATCTCTGTGAACAAATGGACTTAGCAGGTGTCTACAGAGTGTTTCACCCTACAGCTACAGAATACACATTGTTCTC
The DNA here is from genome assembly GCA_004026905.1 of Hystrix cristata. Lineage (NCBI taxonomy): Eukaryota > Metazoa > Chordata > Mammalia > Rodentia > Hystricidae > Hystrix > Hystrix cristata. Next base: position 1,088 of record PVJO010007033.1, on the reverse strand, counting down.
AGCCGCACACGGGTCCTTTTCCAAAATAGACCACATACTAGCCCATAAAGGATACTTAAGTAAATGTAAGGGAATTGAAATCATCCACTGCATACTATCAGATCATAGTGCAATGAAACTAGAATTCAATGGCAACAAAAACCAAAAAAAACATATAAACACATAGAAACTAAGTAATATACTTCTAAATAACAGCTGGGTCAGAGAAGAAATTAAAGAAGAAATTAAGCAATTCATACAGATAAATGATAATGACAATACAACATACCAGAACTTATGGGATACAATGAAAGCAGTGCTACGGGGGAGGTTTATCGCATTGAGCTCCCACATCAAGAAGACAGAGTGAGCTCAAATAAACAACTTAATGTTGAAGCTCAAACGACTAGAAAAAGAAGAACAAAACAAATCTAAAGCTCATACAAGAGAGGAAATCATTAAGATCAGAGCTGAAATCAATGCAATTGAGACGAAGAAAACAATACACAGGCTCAACGAATCAAAGAGTTGGTTCTTTGAGAGACTAAACAAAATAGACAAACCCCTAGGCAACCTGATCAAAAAAAAGGAAAGAAAAGACCCAAATTAATGCAATAAAAAATGAAAGGGGGGAAGTCACAACTGACCCGACAGAAATCCAAAGGATCATCAACACCTACTTCAAGAATTTATACTCAAACAAGATGGAAAACATGGAAGAAATGGACAGATTCCTAGAAACATACACATTACCAAAACTAAACCCAGAAGAGATACAAACTCTTAATAAACCAATATCAGCCATTGAAATTGAAGAGGTAATTAAAAACCTACCAACAAAAAAAAGCCCAGGTCCTGATGGTTTCACAGCTGAATTCTACAAGAAATTCAAAGATGATCTAATACCATTATTCCTCAAACTCTTTAATGAAATTGAAAAGGAAGCAGTACTTGCAAAATCACTCCTGGAAGCAAGCATTATCATAATACTAAAAACAGAAAAGGACCCAACTAAAAAAGAGAACTACAGGCCAATCTCCCTAATGAACATAGATGCGAAAATTCTCAACAAAATTCTGGCCAACAGAATACAACGAATTATCAAGAAG